>JAIGNY010001746.1:420000-527500 GCA_020152595.1 Chiridota heheva | reverse complement strand
AAAATATGCGTACGACTGAGATACAGGTTCGAGTCGAACGGCGATTTTTCACAGATATGCAGAACAATATACGCTGACATCACGCGCATTGTCTTCTGCATTACACCTTCTCCCCCAATCGACATTTGTGAAAACTGGCTAACATATATGGCCAGACGGCTGTACGTCCTTCGGAGGGGACGCAAAGCCGTCGGTCCCGATAGTAGGAGTTTCACCTCATGCCTGGTTCTTTGAACACTTCTCCAAAAGAGCAGGGTGATAACCCGGTGTTCATACACTTTCCATCTTGACAAATTCATCGGGTCCACACTAAAAACAAGTCATTGTGATTTACGTGTGCTTTCCCTGGCATATCACTAAAAGTGAAATACATATACAAACAACACGGCTTATAAGCTCAGGTATGCTACAGGGTTCTTAAAATAGGAACTCTCCTGAACTGTTGGGTGAGTTAGAAATTAAATGAGCCCGGTTCCCATGGGAATGCGGTTAAATTAACAATGATGTTTACCTACATTGGAGAATTGTTTTTGAATATGCAAACCTTTTATTTTACAGTCTGCTCATCTGTTTAGTCTCGGAGTGTATATAATCAACATGCATGGAAATGAGTTTATCAAAAGCGTATTCTAGAAGTGGAAAATGATATGAAATATCAACAGCCTCAAGCACGATATGGCTTGGGCATTCGCTTTAATAAATTACTATTGCAAAATTACAAAAAACAACTATAATGATGTCATGTTTAACATGAATGCAACATCTAATTTACAAAAAATAATTTTGGTATGATTTTCCCAAAAACAATTATGATAAAGAAAAAAGATCATGTTCAATAATTAATTATTAAGTTAAAGTGTTATGATCATAAACATCCACAATAAACTGAAAACTATTCTTCATAAACCTGCATTTAATAGTACAGTCATTCTTTAAAATGTTACTGTTAGTATATAGGTATTAATATTGTTTAAATCTCTGTCGGTTTACAGGTCTGCAAGTCGGACCACAAAAAAACATGATATATGAAAAGGTCTTAGCAACACATTTGTAAGTTACAAATAACGATTATGATTTTATTTTAATGGACAAGTTAATGAAAATGAGAAATATGTCACTAAAAATCCCATTACGTTCTGTCAAATTTGTGTAGAGACAACTGAAACGGGGCTAACGTGACATAATCATCACACCCGTTGTAATCCACGTGTATCCATCTGCATTTTGATTTATTTGCCGGAGATTTCGTGACTTACAACCATTATATATATCAAGAAGGTAACATTACTTAATTTAAACAGGTAGTAGTTATGCTGTATACTCTAAAGAAACTATTTTGAACAAAATATCTTTAATTAATGGATTTCTATCAATGTTTAATGTAAACACCTTTAGTGTTAATAAAGTGCTGGTGTGACGTGCTGACTTTCTACATTACTCATTTTCATCAAATTTTGATACCTCAGACATTTGATATCTTCAGAACGAAGCAGGGTGTTGAAGTATTTTCTTCACATTTCTGTTTGTCTCTTAACTTCCTACCACACAGATTAGAAGTTTGTTTGACCACTAAACTCGTCCTTTAATTTATTCACAGTTTTCAGTTTGTGTTTATTCTGCACTCAACGCAGTCGATACCTGACGAAAGAACCTATTCTTCGGTTGCTTAAAAACATACAGGTAGAGCTGTGAAATCAAGGATTCATTTATGCTACAAAAGAAAAATCATTTTTTGAATACTATCTCTTATCACATTTAGAAATAGCTAGATGCACATGTGTAGTTTTCTATGGAGTATGGCAGTCAGACCCTTCGCACTGTCCTTCCTCAGTCCACTTAGCGTTCTCATCCTCATTTATCTCTTTCAGTTTCTCAAGCTTATCTAATAAAACAAATTAAAGTAAAAACATTTAGCGTAATTTTCGTAGTAGTTTATGAACTGTTGTAAAAGCCTTCGTAAGAGGTATTTTGATTTGCTAAGTTAAAAGATTATTTTTCAGTCTACTTTTCTTCCGATTTACGTTTCAAACATCAACAGGCTGATGACTTTACTATAAACGGAACTTGACTGTTCAAACCGGGACAGTAAGTGAATGAACACCGCGTTTGCACGCCCTTCTCGAATAGTGTTCAGAGAACCAGGCAGAGGGTAACTCTCCTGCCATCAGGACTGCCATTTAACGTCCTCATCCGAGAGACAGTGAGCGCCATCCAGCCATTGTTCACTTCTCCCAAATACTGGATGAGGAGTAGGAGCTGCAGACAACATACTTCCGCTTTCATGTTTGGCGTATCTGTCTGCAGAGCTGTGGAAAATCGTGTTGAGCTAGTGTGCGCATGGAACCAGGAACCCCAGCATCTCAGTCGTTCGCTCTACCAACTGAGCTACCTGACCCACACCGCGTGCGCTGTCTGAGAAAACAGTTGTTTCTGCCTCAGCTTCCACACTTTATTTGTCAGTCCGACAGCATGCCTATTAATGGGAACATAAATTTTTCTAAAAATGGGAACATTTTGGTACATGGAAGCCGCCATTTTATGATATTTCTCATACTCCTTCGCTATCCTTACGTTGAAGTTTTTCAAAATCTTACATATTTCAAATACCTCCAGGAAAAATATCTTTGTTTAGGGAAACTTACAACTTATGAAAATTCTTTCATTACTGTCATGGCTAAATCTTTTCCACTCCCGTTTAATACTTTCACCACCCCGTTTTTAAAATATAAAAAAAAATGAACAATGGAGTTAGACTTTTAGGTGGGAAACGGCAATTTTGAAAATTCAAACATTTTGCAACACAATGATTTTTGGTATTTCAAGTACATAAGCTAGAAACTATGACATTCTATTGCATCTGAACAATATGGCTGTATGACTTCCATATTCTCGTGTGTTATAAATGTTCCTATTAATAAGCATGTTTCCGGACTGTGTGTGCACGGTAACACTTCATGCATCAAGGAAGATTATGGATTGTGAAACTGTACATCATATGTAGTAATACTGAATAATTACATAAAGTAACTTTTGTCTAAATAATCTTTGAAATAAAACCATAGTGACACCAGTGAATTTAGGAACTGAAATTGTCGACGTTTTTGACCCCTAGAGTTTAATGTCTTGAGACACCATGTACTGATGTACTACAGAAGAGTTACTCCTTTAAGATGGGGATACATACATATGTATATATACATACATATATATATATATATATAGATATATATATATATATATATATATATATATATATATATATACATATATATATATATATATATATATATATATATATATGTATATATATATAAAATAAAATTGTGAACAATATATATATATATATATATAAAAATATATACATATATATATATATATATATATATATATATATATATATATATATATATATATATATATATATATATATATATATATATATATATATATATATATATATATATATATATATATATATATATATATATATATATATATATATATATATATATATATATATATATATATATATATATATATATATATATATATATATATATATATATATATATATATATATATATATATATATATATATATATATATATATATATATATATATATATATATATATATATATATATATATATATATATATATATATATATATATATATATATATATATATATATATATAAAATGAAAAGGGGGTAAGAAGCTCAATCACAGGTAGGTCTTCAATGTCCAGTGTTTCAAAACTAGTTTAACAGTTTAACAAACGGCAGTTGACATATCAAAAAACCTTTGCTGTGAAAATGGGGTCAAACCACCCATGCAATCCAACTATTCAATAAGAAAACAATTAATAAAACGCAATTGATTCATACCAGTGATCCTCTGCAGCTCTGGAAAAACTGCATCGAGAAAGTAGCACTCCTTGGCATGCAAGTATTGGTTATTGTTCATCTCAAGTGACAAATCCTTATATTCTTCTCCCTCGTTCGTAAATTTTGGCCAGCTAGGGTACCGTTCTTCTTCACCTTCAAAAATCCTTGGTTTGGGTTTCTAAATAAAATACAAAGTTGGCAAGTCGTTGGTTAAAAATTAAAACAATTACAATTCTTATGTTAAAGTATATCGCTTCATTGACAGAGGTCTGGTCCAGACTTCTTCAATCCCGGCTGTACAAATTGTCCTTGTATTTCAAAGAAGATCTACCTGTGAGCTAGCGTATAAGAAGATTTGACTAAAACATGGCAACCCAGGGAATTTTTTCCATGTGGTATCTTGTTTTAGCTTCAATCATGAAATACATTATGAATAAATATTACAAACAAATGAATTATGAATTAAGAAATGTCCAAGAGGTAATCTATAATTTACCAATCTATTTGATTCATATTCTATATGCCATCATGTTCTACTTAATACCTGAAAGCAATAAAATTTCCAAATATTAGTAGAGCTCACCCTGTTCTGATTAAGTTTGTCCAGTATTTCATGACCTGCAAGGACATTTCCCGTTCATTGTCTGTCATTGAATTGATCAATTCTCCATCAAATGGAGCACCAAATGAATAAAAAGCCTCATCCCCATGGCCTGCACCATACCATGTTGAATTAAACAAATTCACAGAAGAAATGTGGGTGTAACAAAACCGGTAGACATCAAGCCCCGCTGAAGTAAGAAGGCGTGTGAATTTGTTTTGTGAGCACATCATGACGTAATCCGTCAGGAAAGAAGACAATGGCTGAAACAGATTTTGGTCCGGGTCTGCCAAGTCACTTTCATCTTTTGTATACACCACTTTTATCATATCTGACACTACATCTGTGATCTTTTGTTTCGTGTAAAAAGATATTAGTTGATTATATACAGTCGAGTTTACATAAGGTGTTTTCAGAAATCCGGAAACATTTGTGCAATGAGCATAGTTCCTTCATCCTGATTGGTTCCAACTATTACCTCAACAGGGTTGACAGATCCCTCTTTCAACAGTTCATTCGGGTGTTTAGGGAGAAATGTGCCATCCACTGAAGGTGGGTAGACTAGCATATTTGGTAACTGTAATTCCATCATTACCTGGAACAAAAAAAAATATCATCATTTTGGTTTAAATTGAATACGTTTATTTGCCCTGCTTATGCAACAACAAAAAAGCCAAGAGGCTAGGGGACCTCCTCCATGGCTGCTGTAGAAGAACACAACGATAAGATCAATACTAAACAATATCGTGGTTCAAACAATATTTGAATCATATAAACTAACAATTTTAGATAAACACAATTTTAGATACTGTACATTCCTAACAACTACTGAACCATGACGTTGTTCAAACCATATCATAGTTTATATCAACTTAAAACAATCTTAGATTCATTTCTAATTGGAAGAAAAAAAAAAGAAAAAGCTAAACAAAAAACACCACCAAATTAGAGCCCCAACTGGTGAAGAGATATTGAAATAATTACTCAATTTGTAGGAAAAGAAGCAGAACGGTGCAATCAATTTGTCAACGCCATTACAATTAATCTTTTTAGGTTCCGAAAAGAACTTTTCGAGTTCAGCATCTCCAAGTGCCCTGATATGTTTGCTTATTCCTCAGTTAGCAAATGAGCAGCTTTTACTTCGAGTGCACTGCCATCAGGATTCCTAATTTTCTCAATAGAAGCATTTGATTGAGCTGTTTTTCACTGGTTAGCAATCATAGCACTTGTACTGCTGTATATCAAGTACATCAACACAGGAAAACTTTTCAAGATTACTTTTAATTTCAATTCATAATAAAGTTTATATTAAATATCACTGAAAGCTAAGCTTTATAAAAAAATTTTTATTATAAGCCAGGAAGTTGCTAATTACATATCCTTGAATAAGCATCGAGCTGTTGAGATGACATTAATAATACCTTCTCTATTGATTACGTTTTGAGACTGTCAGAGAAAAATATTTTCTTTCAGAATATTGTACTTGATTTTAACTTCACAATCACAGTAGGCCTAGACTAACGTTATAAGCCTTGCCTGAATTAGGGCAAATGACTAGGCTACAATGTTAGGCCAGGCCACTGTTGTAGAGTTAAAATTGATAATGTTAAACACAATCTGTTCCCAATTAAGTCTGCTTATAAATTTGAATTATACTTATTTAGATGCAATACAATAACAAAATACAAAAACATAATTTCATGATCAGATTAATCAGTAATATTCCTATTACATATGCCTCACTCAACTACAGCTTTGGTCACTGAATGGCTTTTCTGTATCTCTTACATGCCAAATCCATATAAATGTCTTTAAAAATAGAACGTCAATGTGCTCACAATTGGGATGTTTGGTGTTCGGAAATAGAACACTTAGTGTTTGTTTATTAGATCACTAGTGTTCATGTAAGAACACCAAGACGCGGTTAACATCTGTGATATTTTGGTGTTCAAATTGGTGTTCTGTTCTTGAACACTAAAATTTGCAGTCTAAAGAACTTTAAAAAAAGAAAATCATTTAGTGAAAAAAAGTAATACCTATATTCTTCAAAACATATTACCGATTATTGGGAAAGATGGATGAGAGTGCCAACCTTCTACATTAGATTTTAATATTTTGGTTGCTAGTCATTATAAAAAAACATTTAAGCTAACTTGGTGCAATAAAGGGCAAGTGAGAAAAACATTGAACTTAAAAAAGTTGAATATCTTTTTGAAGCAGTATCTTTATTTATTGTTTCTTGCAAAGCCCTCTGACATGCAAGATGAACTAGCCTGGTGAATGCACAAATCATATTCCGTCAAGGAGCTATATGAGTTTTAGGTTCAGCCTGTTGGATTGATAAACTCGCGAGTCGATCACGGAGTTGATTATACGTTATAATGACCAATTCTTAGTTTTAAGGGTATTTAAAAGTTCTTCAATTAGAAACAAGAGATTTTCTAATGTGAGCTTTAGGTTTAGCTTGTTGGAGGCATTTTCATTCTTCAAAAAAATGTTTCTTGACAGTTATGTGTTCCTTGTTGTTTTCTATGATCAGATTATATAAAATGAACATATTTGACCAATGCACTGGTATAATCCTTTGAATTCAAGATATACATAATAAAATAATAAATAAAACTTTCCTTTTATATAGTTCCTTGGTATTGAATCAGTGGGACAAACCTGTGTTTCGTTTGTAAGTATGTCCTCGGCAGGCGCTCGTTGAAGGCAAGCCAATAGACTTTCCTTTTCAGCAGTTTCTTCTTCGGTACAACCTACAAGACGTGCAATCGTCTGTGCGACTTTTAGGTTTAGTTCAGGCGAAACTGGCATGCACCAACTATCAATTGGGCTTCCACTCTGTATGTAAAGCAACGAAGATAATTATTTCACATCGCAAATTGGAATATATGTCTCTTATGTGTAGAATCTGGCATATTGCGTTTAGGATAATTATTATCATAAAGGAACTGGCGGCCGAAAAGTGAGGGCATCTATATTTGCAAAGTCAAGGAATATATTTTTAAATAACAAATGTCTAAGTTGAGGTACTCATGTGGTGGAAAAATTACTTCCAAGTATTCATAAGAAAGAATTATGATTAATTTGAACATTCGTATCAAAGGTTTCCAGTATCATCACATGCACAAAAAATGTCTTAAAATATCCTTGAGACAAAAGAAATATACGCCTTCTTTTTTTGGCCGGCAGCAAAATCATGGATTTTTCTACAAACTGAAGAGCCAATTATCGCTGGAGCCTCAAATTAAACCATTATATTGCTCCATGATTAAAACATTTAGGAAATTTTAAGTGTGTATATGGACAGATGTGTTTGGTCAGCTAAACAGTCACACCGATATGCCAAGAAGGACTTGAAATTACCTCCATTATCGCTCGTCGAAACAGGCTCTTGCTTCCCGGTGACAAAAGGTGAAAACCAACGCTAGCTGATCCAGCACTCACACCAATGATACTAACATTGTTTGGATCTCCCCCGAAAGCTGAAAAGAAATTGGATCCACAGTTAAAAACCCAAAGGAAATTTTTATGTACTAG
Source organism: Chiridota heheva (assembly GCA_020152595.1). NCBI lineage: Eukaryota > Metazoa > Echinodermata > Holothuroidea > Apodida > Chiridotidae > Chiridota > Chiridota heheva. The sequence continues at coordinate 519,469 of JAIGNY010001746.1, read as the reverse complement.
AAGCAATGCTATGTCTCAATACTTTCAGACAAAGGCACCGCGCGTGTTTTGGAAATTCTACAGTAGATGGTTTATAGTAGTTTAAAGGCCAAAAATCTTGTTAACGTGGATACCGAAGAGATCGGAAACACAATACAATCCAACATGTCTTATTGGTTGAAATTCTTACACAATCACCAACAAACCAATAAATTACCACCGCGGAAGTGACGTCACTAGTATGGTCAGATTTATTAGTGAAGGTCAAGCAATTTTCTTGAGACGATGTTCACTCTTGAAGCTTCCGCAATTATTTTCTAAAATTGGCTGAACACTGTATACTTAAACAATCGTCGACACAATGATATCATACATTGCCAGTTCTAATATAGTTCAATGGGTGACACTACAGGGGACGAAAATTTAATTTGCATTTTCTAACATAGCTGACTTTGTTCTCGGATGTTGATTCAATTGTAGGTCTGAGGCTAAGTCAACTGCACAAGTTTCCCCCGTCCTCTAATCCTACTTAAACAATTTGCTTTAATAAAGTGTCACCTGCAATGTTATCTGCAACCCATTGTAGAGATAACTGTTGATCCCGTAGTCCAAGATTGCCTGGAATTACGTCATCACCTACAGATCAATGGATGAAGAAATGAGAAAATGATGAAAATAAAAAATCATACCATATATCCATGCATTAACCCCTAAACATTGCTGGTATTGTGTACCAGAGACAGCAATTTGACTAAAAGGTTCTTCAAAATAATACACACGAGTACGACTATAGTTTACATCAAGATATGGCATTTTCCTTGCACCTGTACATGACATTAATAGATTATGCTGCCGAAATGTGATGAAGGCATCAAAGCAAGTGGTGCTATGAATATAAATACGATACTGAAGTAGTTTGTTCATCATTTTGATTTAGTCTATTAGAGTCTTCTTTGAAATTCAAATAAGAAGCTTGGTTGGCCATTAAAAAAAAAAGTCAAATGTTTATCAACATAGTGTTTTTTTTTGGATATTTCAAGTATATAAATTAGAAACCATGACATTTTATCGTAACATCTGAACAATCCGGTTGCATGACTTTGATATTCTCGTGTGTTATACATGTTCCTATTAATAGGCATGCTCCCGGACTGACGGGAATCAGAGCATCGGAGCAAGCGGTACTATGAATAATAAAACAATACTGAAGTAGTTTATTCATCATTGTGATTCTATTAAAGTCTACTTTAAAATTCAAATAAGAAACTTGGTTGGCCACTGAGCTAATACTTTAACAACTTGTTTATATACTAACCGGTGGTCAAAAATCCAAATGCGTTTAGTCGGTAGTTGATTGATACAACGATGTAATTGCCGATGAGAACATTTTGGGAAAAGCTCGTATTGCCCATAGATCCAGATCCGACAACGAAACCACCGCCATGTATATTAACAAGCACTGCAGAGTCTTTTGGCTACAGATTCATTACATATTAGGAGATATTAACTGATGAAAATGATGTGATGGGTGTTTTTATAAATATCATTTAATTGTTATTTTATTCTGAAGCTTGAAAGTTCCAAACGAAGGTATACGACTAATTTTTCGGTTTGAACTGCTCGAGGAACGTGTTTCAGGCCCATAAGTAGAGGAACCTAGGGCCGGGGGCACGTTCCAATACACTTTTCCGAAAAATGACAAAGGTGCCGATTTTGAAAATGAAAAGTGCCCCAAATTAAATTACAAATTACTAATATAAGCACACTTTAAAAATATATATATATTACAAAAGTGCCCATTTCAAAATGAAGTGCCCCTTACTTGGTTGTTTTTGGTTTACTAAATATATATACAGACTGGGAGACATATGTACATGTCTTGGGAATTTTCCCCTCAAGGTCTCACCCATCCCTCCTCCCCCTCCCCTCCTTGACCTCCCCCTTCCTTTCATTCCCATCCTCCCACACAAACACACATAATTTTTTGAGAACTTTTTTTTCAGGAACATTTTTGTGGTCGGATGGGTTCAAGAATTCACGTTTTGTAAACGAAAAATAGTAGTCTGATACATATATGGGACCAGCGCCGTAATTCTTGAGGGACAGGGCCCTGCTCTCCTCCGCCCCTCCCATTTTCAGTAGAACTTTCAAAATTCATTGCATTTGGGGGAAAAATGCTTTTTGTCGCCTGCCCCCTCCCAAAAAATGTTGCGATAACGTCATGAAGAAACAGCACTTCAATTGGTTTGCAGCAAATGATTGGACTTTTACGCTGTCATGACTGTAATGTCGGTTGAAAATTCATCGTTTGTACATCTCATCAGAAAAGAAAAAAAATACTGTGGCTTATAAACGAAGAAGGAAGCCTCCAGCAAATGTGAGTTGAGTCAAAAAATGCAATTAAGATTCGCGAGTGGTCAAAAAAGGGAATTTTCATATAGGCCTACGGTTCGAAAGTCGCGCCAGAAAGTGACCTACCTATATGTATATATATATATATATATATATATATATATATATATATATATATATATATATATATATATATATATATATATATATATATATATATATATATATATATATATATATATATATATATATATATATATATATATATATATATATATATATATATATATATATATATATATATATATGAATATATATATATATATATATATATATATATATATATATATATATATATATATATATATATATATATATATATATATATATATATATATATATATATATATATATATATATATATATATATGTATATATATTATATATATATATATATATATAATATATATATATATATATATATATATATATATATATATATATATATATATATATATATATATATATATATATATATATATATATATATATGCATATATATATATATATATATATATATTTATATAGATATATATATATATATATTATGTATATATATATATATATATATATACATATATATATATATATATATATATATATATATATATATATATATATATTTATATATATATATATATATATATATATATATATATATATATATATATATGTATATATATACATATATAAATATATATATATATATATATATATATTTATATAGATATATATATATATATATATATATATATATATATATATATATTTATATATATATATATGTATATATATATATATACATATATATATATATATATATATATATATATATATATATATATATATATATATATATATATATATATATGTATATATATATATATATATATATATATATATATATATATATATGTATATATATAGATATGCCATATATATATATATATATTTATATATTAAGTATATAGGTTGCCATAATGCTAGGAACTCCAGTGGGTACAACCTGTGTCTTAAGAAATTTCAACCATGGCGTAATATACGACAAATTTGTCTTTAAAGCGATCTCTGCATGGGAGATCATTTTTATGACATGAACTTAGACCTCTCCCACACCATTTAAAAAAAAATCCTGGATCCACCCTTGGTGGACATTCAGGTATTATTAACATTTACATAATCCATGAATACTGCAACAAGTATGTTTTGGGAATCATTTGACGACTTTACTTTCAAAGGTTTAATACCTTGCTGCCTTGAAAGATAACCACATACTGTATTATTTCAGTGCAGTTGGGAAAGTACCTGCTTGGAATCCTGCTAAATATAAAGACCTACATGCACGGAACATTTGGCCTATATGGAAAATAAACTGCTAAAGGGTGACAAAATGAAACAAAAAACATATAGTAACGTTACTAGTAGAGCAGTCGATATGTTATATAGGTTTTATATTCTCCGACTTAAACCTTAGATAGGCATCTATCTGAACCATTAAACTTTATCCAAACCCTATCCCTAAAATTAATAGAAGTGCAAACAAAAAACATTTGAATCAACATTAGTGGAAATACAACATTTTCGAGGCCTTCATAGCCAGTGGCGGTGCACCGGGGGGCATTTCCCTATACGAGATCGCTTCCCCGCACTTAACCACACAGAAAGTTGTGTAAAGTTACATATTCTGTCCACTTTATCGGCTTTTGCCTCCTATGAGACAAAATTGTTCCTTTCTTGCACCCCCTCCCTCCCTCTTCCTTCTAATGACCAAATCCGCCACTGATTCGGGTACTGATTATCGATGTGGAAAACTGAACACTATTTTGTGACCACCTGAATGATGGATGCTATTAGCAATGGTGGATTGGTATGAGCAGTGAATTCTAAACTCGCTATCACTGGGTCGAAAGAGTGAAAAGACCGAACACATTTATTAGGAGGCAGGACTATTTTTCTCTTTGATTTTACGGATATTCTATGGTGTACACATTGCAACACCATCTCGGGTTGTAACCGGCCTATCGAATTCCAAATTAATGGGGTATCGGCGAGGGAGCACTGCTGTTGGCTTGGATATGACTTTTTTGATACTAGGTAGGCATAGGCCTAGTAGGTTTTAAGGCCTCAAATTAAAGGCAGAAAAAAAATCTGTTTATTACATTCTTTTGGTTGAGGGTGGGAGGAGGGAGAGGGGGGGGGTGGAGGGGAGGGGTGGATCTGTAATAAAATACAATATTTACCTTGTAAACATTGCAACACTATCTCGGGTTGTAACCGGCCTATCATCGAATTTTAAATTAATGGGGGATCGACGAGGGAGCACTGCCTTTTTGGCTTGAATTTGACTTTTTTGTTACTAGGTAGGCCTAGTAGGTTTTAAGCCTAAGTTAAATAAAAGGCAAAAAATGATAACCTTTTTACCACATTATTTTGGTTGAGGGTTGGGGTAGTGGAGGGGGAGGGGGGGAAACAGTAATAATAAGGCAATATTTACCGTGGGATTTGGAACGTATACATCCAAATACAGGCAATCCTCAGAAAATTCTTCTGCATTTATTCTCAGTGCCTCAAAATCAACCGGCATGGAAATTTGTATGCATGCATTTCCAACTTTGGTTGCGTTGAACGGTTCTCCAAGTGGTTCTTTTGGCTCAGATGGACGGAATCTCCGAGGTCCAACCGGTGGCTTTGCATATGGAATGCCGAGATACTTATCAATCTTCGTCCCAGCCTTCAGGTATTCAATGACATAATCATTTGTTTCTCCTAATATCACGGAACCATCTTTTAAAACTACCTTAGGTTGATCATAAGCTGCAACAATAAAAACTACAGCGAAAAGAACTAACGTCAGTTTATAAACTAGTTTCGTCATGTCTGATGCTCTTTAAGTATACCTAAACCGCTTAGCTTGTGAATTATCACATTTAGGCTATGCGTTTCGAAACGAACACGTAATTGCACACACCGTGCAAACAAAGAGCAAAGAATGAAAGACTGGCTTTAAGTTAATTACTGCGCCTTCGAACATAGTACTAGCCTATACTGACAACTAGCCCACAATGTCAATATTGTTTGTGTGTGATTTTTGTAAGTAAGGTAGCACAAAAATATATTAATTTCTGTTGACTTACACAAAACATGATATGCATAGAAAATCACCTACAACTTAAAAAGCCTTCTTTATTACTCAGACTGTCAATAGAATGAAAAGATCAAAGTCCGTGGTATTCTGTTGAGAAATTTCCCCACTCCCCTGCCTCCACAAGCTACGACTCTTGTTTCAAGAGTCGTAGTTCCCCAAAATTGGAAGTTTGATATAATTTACAATTCACAAAGACTGACATCAAATGATAAAGCAATGTTTTGATTAGAATTGGTGTAATACATGTGTTTCACATTTCCAAAAAACGACCAGTTAAAAAAAATGAGTATTGTAAAAAGAAGAGTTTTGTAGCGATTTGAAGGAGGAGTATCAAATAAAACGATGTGTACTAACTACACATGTGAGGCAACTACAGTTCTGCAGACATGTGGGGAATTTGGCCCCATATACCAAACTATAGTGCCATTGCTCGGATCCCCAAATTTCGATTTTGCCTGGGACCGGCGGGGCCCAAGTTAACCAACCTTCTCACCTTATTGTTGCGTCACAGCAATTGCTCGATTCAGCATGATCTTGAAACAAGAGTCGTAGCTTGTGGAGGCAGGGGAGTAGGGAAATTTTCTCAACAGAATACCACGGACTTTGATCTTTTCATTCTATTGACAGTCTGAGTGACTAAAAAGGTAACAATAATGTAAAGTCGGCACTGCACGAATGTGACTAACTGCGTATGGACGTGGGGTCCAGGTGTCCGTTTATGGTTTCTTAGTGGATTTACTGTATGATGCGTATATATATATATATATATATATATATATATATATATATATATATATATATATATATATATATATATATATATATATATATATATATATATATATATATATATATATATATATATATATATATATATATATACATAAAACAGAGTTGAAAGATGCGTGCCATACACGAGCTCCTGACTTTGACTTGGCCAAAGTAAAACATCACTGCGACCTTTTAGTTTTACTGCTCAGCGCAATGAAATATTTGTGAAATTTCTGCGCTCTTTAAGAATTGTCATTATTACCTTTTTGTTACAGAAAAATGTAGCGCACTTCCAAAAAAGAACAAGGTGGTAAGGTCTTGCTGAAAATTTTTAAACACGCGTTTAAGGATAACCAACCTTTTAAGGACCATTAAAAATATAACAACCCACATACACACACACACACGCGCACACACACACACGCACACACACACACATAACGCACCCTTTCCTACATTTGCAATGTATCTAACCATGTACCAGCATTTCTAATTGAGGAACCTACTCTTAATCGTCATTCGAATCCTCAAAACTATATGCCAACACCCCGGGACCAACACATGCAGATGATTGAGCCAATCCAGGGAATCGACTTGTAAATGCTCTCACTCTCTGAGACAGGTGGCTGTGTAAATGTGTAAAGTGAACCTTGGTTGGTTAATGGTGTTGATGCGCAACTTCAGTTTGTTTTACTTGACTTTTTCCCTCATCACTTTTTTGTATTCGATCTCTTTTTTATCTTAATTTTACCATTCCCCCTATTTTTCATTCTACGCTCTCCCAAATGTATGTGCAGATAGCAATTTTGTTAAGTCTAGCCGTCCATAATCGCCTCTCTGCTCACAACCCAACCCCTACTTTTACGTTGTACCAAGAACTATGCTCACGCTTTGCGGCTAGAGTAACTGAATGTACTCTGGGTATGGAAGAAACCCAGAGAGATAGGTCTCATCAGTCTTGGCGGACAACCTTTCTAGGAGACGAAAAACTCTAATTTCAAACCCGCTTGATGGTTCTCGTTAGTCTTAACTGACATCTATTTAAGGGGCCCTCACTTAAACTGGGGTTCTGCATAGGGTTGACAACCCCATCAGGCAACAAAATCTTTGTCACGGAAACTTCAAAAGTAGCAATTGATATTTCAGCCGGTGTGATCCCAAGTGACCCAACCTTATATTGGGTACAGTATGATCAAAGTATGACCTCCAGGGAAGCTATAGGATTGAAGAGCAGGAAGTGGAAAGGCTTTTGTAGTGACACGCTAACAAATGCAATAATTCAAACAAGAATAGGGTGCTGGAATGTCCTGACCTTATTTGTATCTGGAAAGATCGCAGTACTGCAGGGTTAAGGAGATGAGAAGATATAACATCGTAGTGCTAGGAATCAGCGAGTTAAGATGGACTGGTTTTGCGAAATTGGCTACTTATTCCGGAAAGATGATACTTTATTCAGGCAGTGAAAGAGGTGTCGCCATTTGCATAACAACTGAATACAAGATTAATTGAGTGAAAAGCAATTACAAAAATAATAATAAAAGCAAGATTCAAGACAAAATTTATGAATATGACGATTGTACAGATCTACAGTCCAACAAAGCAAGCCAGTGATGAGGTGATGAGGCAAAAGATGAATTCTAAGAGCAGCTGCATGATGAGGTGCAGAAGCATGACATGTTAGTGGTAATGGGAGATGCTAACGCAAAGGTTGGATCATGTAATGATGGAAAATAAATCATTATGGGAAGGCAAGGAATGGAAGCGTTTTTCTAATTTTTGGTAACCTGTGGCACTGTTTTGAAGCATAAGGAAAATCACAAATACACTTGTACATCGCCATGTAGTAACACAAAGAATGAAGGTGACTATATTGCTATATCAAAGAAATACAGAAATTCACATTTAGACGTCAGAACAACGCGTGGAGCTGCTATTCACAGTGATCACAACCTACTAACTGGCAGTTTTATAATTAAATTAAGAACACAGAAGAAACCTGGACAAACTAGAACTGTGTATGAATCAAACAAACTGAAGTGTACCGAAGTAAGGCAAGAGTATGAGAGAGAACTGAAGAAAATTACATCAAATAGAAGGAATGGAAGTATAAATAAGGAATGGAAACAAATAGAAACTGCACAATACAAGACAGCTATGAAAGTACTCCGGAAGAGGCAAGATTCAAACAAGCCCTGGATATCTGCGAAGTTATGGCGTGCAAGAAGAGAAAAAGCTTTTAAAACAACAAATGGAATATGCTAAATCTGTACGTATCAGGCAGACCATTCAAAATGATTAGGAGAAAAAGGATAAGGATGTAAAAAGGAAAGTACGTGCGGACAAAAGAGGAATGGTAGACGATGCAGGTAAAGATGCGGAAGAAGCATTATCAAGAGGTGACATGAACAGCTTGTACAAGATTACAAAGAAATTATGCTATAAAGGAAGAACAAAAAGAACACGAATAAGAAGCAAAGATGGATAATTAATCACAAGAGAAGATGATATTAGGGATAGATGGAAGGATCATTTTAAATCCACATTAAACTAATTAATGGTAAAAGCTATAAGTGATGAGCTAGACGGGTTATTGGATACTCACGACAAAGAGTTACAGATAGATGAAAGTAGAATTACAACCCAAGAAGTGAGAAAAGTCTAACTTAACAAAAATGAAAAATGGTAAACAGCTGGAATAGATGACCTAACTACAGAAATGTGGAAAGGTAGTAGAGAAGTCCCAGATGATTTATTAAGAGGGCTACTTAATAAGATAATAAAGGAAGAAAAGGTTTCTAGGACATGGAAAAAACATAATTGTAGTAGTGCCCAAGAAAGGTGGTTTATCAAGATGTGACAATTTCAGATGGATTTTATTATTACCAACTGGAAGAAATTTTTTGGAAAATTAATTATTGATAGAATTAAGGATGGTGTAGAGGATTAATTGAGAGTTGAACAAGCTGGTTTCAGAAGTGGGAGGGGACAACAGAACAGATATTCACATTAAGAAACATAATAGAGCAGAGCATAGACTGGGGAGCATCACTGTATCTAAACCTTGTTGATTTTACAAAGGCTTTCGATAGTGTTAAGACAAATATTTTATGGAAAATAATGAAAAGATATGGAATCCGACAAAAGCACAGTAACATAATACAGGATTGGTTTGAAGAAAGTGTAAGCACAGTAGAGTTTGATTGAAAATTATCAGACTGGTGCATTATCAACACAGGAGTCAGGCAAGGATGTGCAATGTCAGGATTCCTCTTCATCCTAGCACTAGACTGGATTATGAAGGCAACCACAGACAACCATATACTTGGAATCAGATAGAACATGTACAGATGTACACAACAGTTTAGAAGATCTTGATTATGCTGACAATTTTGCTTTAATTTCTAACACAATGGAAAATGTAAAGAAGAAAACATCTCGACATCATGAAAATGGAACATATGTTGGGCTGAAAATGAACGAAAAGAAGACGAAGACAAGGAGGATGGCAACGGAAGGGCAATAACTGTATCAGATAACGAGCTGGAAGATGTAGACAGGCAAGTTTGTATATCTGGACAGAACATTGTCTAAAGATTGAGGCACCGAAGATGACATAAGAAGGAGAATCCCCTTAGCACTGAAGACATTTAAACAACAGTAAAGTATGGAATTAAAAGATATACAAGAGAAAAACAAAACTTTTGATTATTCACACCAATGTTATATCAGTGTTACTTTATGGCTCTGACACCTGGAAGTTCAACAAATCAGATAAAGATAAACTGGACATATTTTAAAGGAACTGCCTAAGGAAATTCATGAAAATAAGATGGTCAACATGAAGATCAGCAATGATGAATTACATAAAAGAACACAGACAATACCAATTACCAATAAAGACAAGAAGATGGAGATCGATTGGACATGTGTTAAGAAGTGGTGATGATTATTATGCAAAAATTACATTGTCGTGGGCCTGGACCAAAAACAACTTGGAGAAGGACACTTGAGAAAGAGAGGAAGGAGCTTGGGTAGAATAGTTGGAGGGAGGCGACAGAATTTGCAAGAGACAGGAAGAATTGGAAGAAGCTACTCCATGAAGCCTCAATCTCCACAGCCAGAAGCGAGGAGCGTTAAAGTTAAGTTAAAGTTAAACCTGGTGACCTAATTACTTCTTTATGTTACAATGTGAATTCCCATCTGTACTGTCAAGAACATCCAAATGGTTTCAACAATCAATTGAAAATTGTGCATGACTCCTACTGAGTCTTTAAAGACTCATACATAACTCCAAATACACTGTTCCCCGCGTAGATTGAATTACTTTTCATAATTGCTGCATTTTATAGAAACTTCTATACCAAATATCAGATACCAGGGACCGCGGAGCAATTTTTAAAAGGGGTGGAGGGGGTGGCAGAAGTAAATGGTAAATTTAATAGGCACATTCATATTAAACAAATTAATCCTAACTCGCAAGCATATTGGTTCATATAGTGTAAGGCGGAGGCGTATGAATGGTTACCTCTCACCGTGACGAGGAGATAAAGGGGGAAGGGGGAGGGGGAAGGAGCTGGCAAGAATCCAAAAATGTATCGGTTACAAGTAGAAAAATTGCACGGGTAAATTAAATTCCTTAATAACGTTGCTTTTAAAAAAAAAACTTCAATTTTGGTGAATTATTTGACAAATTTAGGGAAATTTTGATTATTTTGGGGCAATTTTCGAGAAAATTTCCTTCCTTTTCAGGCGCTTTCCTTACAATTTTGGTCAATTGGTTCAATTTTCGGGAATTTTCATTAATTGTTTTTTTTCTTCATTCATTTCAGAATTTTTTTAGGCAATTTTAATCAATTTTCAAGAAATTTTGTCAATTTTATAGAAATTTGTTGACAAATTTGACCAGAATTTTGAATAAATTTACCAAACTTTTTTTTTAAAGTTTATCATCATTTTTGGGAAATTTTCTTCAATTTTAGAAAAAATTCGTTCACTTGTAGGCAATTTTCGAGAAATTTCATTTATTTTCCCAAATCGGCACTTTCTTTAAACTTTTGGTGAATTATTTGACAATTTGAAATCAATTTCTTAAATTTTTAGGTATTTTTCTTTAATCCTGAGGACATTTTTTTCATTTTTAAACGATTTTGAGGAACCTTTTGTCAAAAATTTGAACTAATTTTAACAAATGTTCCTTCAATTTGACCAATTGTTTTAATTTAATGTTTATATTTTCCAAATTTACCTGCCAATCGTGAATTTAAAATTCTCTTCTTGCAATATTTTCTTTTTCACAGCAAATAAAGTCGGGGCTAAAGGCCTCCCCCATCCTTTGGTCACCTCGGTTCCTTTGGGATTCTTGCCAGCTCCTTCCCCCTCCGCCCCTCCCCCTTCATCTCCTCGTTAGAGGTAACCATTCCTACGCCTCCGCCTTACACTATATGAGCCAATATGGTTGCGAGTTAGAATAAATGGTTTAATATAGGAATATTCTTCCCATCTTAGTATATATAAATGTATTTTCCTCTGCCCTTTTTAAATCTCCCTCTATTCCATTTTTGATGTTCATGTTTTGATACCAATATAGGGCACTCCATCCTTTCTAGCCTTTTCTAACATACCAACTAAAGTTATTAGCCTGGGTAAAAGTTTAAATTTAACTTTCCCGTCAACATACAATTGTAAAAATAAAGTAAAATTATTGCAAATTTTGTAGAAAATATTACAAAGTTTTCATTTTGATTGATATTGTTTCATTTCTTCTCTCTCTTTTCATGCCTACGAAGGAAGAAACAACACCCAACATGACGATGAACAAGTGACAATCCAAGACAAAATAAGGACACTTGCAAAGAATGTAGAATTTAAACTGGTTTGTTTGTTTGTGGTGAACAAAGAAGATAAAATGACCATTGACATGAGCTGAGTCAGCAGTAGAAGCAAGATAATACCCGTGTTAAATGCAGACTTGAGCTAATGTTTAAAATGTTGTGCAGTGAATTTGAAACTGTTGTAGCAAAATGGGAGTTTACTGTACTGTATGTGTAGCAAGTGCTATTTAAGTACCAGACCTCTTTGATAATGAATCTGATATGTCCAGTGATGAAGATACAGACCGGATGAATAAGATTGGCAATCATGAATGAATGTTTATCAAGAACGTATTTAAGAAATGTACATACAAAGGTTTGGATAAATTCAGAGCTGCACTTGTTATTGTCTTAACTTCATCTGTTCAAGATGCTGTTTAATACAGTATGTGCTAGTGCTCTTGTATAAGGAAGTTGGGTGGGAAGTTGGGTGGTATGGTGCAAAATGGACAAATTAAAATAAACAGCCAAAGGCAGTCTCTGTATCTAAGGGCTCTTTTTTATTAGAGGGCATTGGAGAATTCTGCTGTTATTAATTAAGAACTTATAAGTTGAAAGGTCTTGCCTACTGAAGGTACTGTAACTATTTTCTATTCCTCAGATATAGTTTTGAAGAAAAAAACTGTATGCAGTTTATATACAAAAATGAAACCTACAGTTCTCTTTCAAAGACAAACAAAGTATACGGTTGGTTATCATTTTGATTTATTTGCCAGGTATTTTTAGGAATATCAAGATACCACTAAGATTAAATTTGAATTCATTTTTAGTTTTGTATGTAATCCTACAGCCAAAGCATATCCACACTCTTTTATGTTTGTATGTCATCCTACAGCCAAAGCATATCCACACTCTTTTATGTTTGTATGTCATCCTACATTCCACACTTTTTATGTTTGTATGTCATCCTACAGCCAAAGCATATCCACACTCTTTTATGTTTGCATGTCATCCTACAAGAAAAGCATATCCACACTCTTTTATGTTTGTATGTCATCCTACAGCCAAAGCATATCCACACTCTTTTATGTTTGTATGTCATCCTACAGCCAAAGCATATCCACACTCTTTTATGTTTGTATGTCATCCTACAACCAAAGCATATCCACACTCTTTTATGTTTGCATGTCATCCTACAGCCAAAGCATATCAACTATTGTATGTTTGCATGTCATCCTACAACCAAAGCACATCCACACTCTTTTATGTTTGCATGTCATCCTACAGCCAAAGCATATCACACTCTTTTATGTTTGTATGTCATCCTACAGCCAAAGCAAATCAACTATTGTATGTTTGCATGTCATCCTACAGCCAAAGCATATTCACACTCTTTTATGTTTGTATGTCATCCTACAGCCAAAGCATATCCACACTCTTTTATGTTTGTATGTCATCCTACAACCAAAGCATATTCACACTCTTTTATGTTTGTATGTCATCCTACATCCAAAGCATATCCACACTCTTTTATGTTTGTATGTCATCTTACTGATGAATATCATAATTGTTTCATTTCTCTCAAGCAAGACAAAAAGGAAAATTACTCTGTTAATAGCTTCATTCTCATTTATTTGTACTAAAAATGTAATGAAACATTGAATAGTACTTTATAGGCAAATTAATCATACTGATATGGTTCCTACTTATGATTTCAGAGACATATTTTCAAACTAATGCACAAAGTGTAACAGCTGTAAAGATGACATCACTTTTATGAAATTAAATCAAACATATTGTTTCAAGTTTCTGAAGAAACACCCGACCAACAATATTGATCTTATAAGCACTCTAAGTTCAAAAAGACTTAAACTATTGACTTAGTACTAGAAAATTAATCTGAATGAAACAGAAACACACTAGAATATTAATACTCTCTAGGGCGCATACCTCCACCCCGTTGCAATTTCAACATGCCTAGAATAATTTTAGAGTTCATTTGATCCCAATCAGACACTTCAACCACGGTTTACATCCCCCCCCCCCCCTCGCCACCCTTATCAGACACTTCAACCACGGCTTTTATTCCTTTCACCACCCTCATCAGACACTTCAACCACGGCTTTCATCCCTTTCACCACCCTCATCAGACATATCAACCGCGGCGTTCATCCACCCTCACCATCCTCATCAGACACTTCAACCACGGTTTCCATCCCCCTTCACCACCCTCATCAGACACTTCAACCACGGTTTTCATCCCCCTCACCACGCTCATCAGACACTTCAACCACGGTTTCCATCCCCTTTCACAATCCTCATCAGACACTTCAACCACGGCTTTCATCCCTTTCACCACCCTCATCAGACATATCAACCGCAGCGTTCATCCACCCTCACCATCTTCATCAGACATTTCAATCATGGTCTTCATCCCCCTCACCACCCTCGTCAAACATTTCACCCACGGTTTTCACCTTCCACCCCTCCCCTCCCCACCCTCCCACACACACTCATCACCCATTTCAAACACGGTTTTCATCCCCTCTCACCACCCTCGTTAGACACTTCAACCACGGTTTCCATCCCCCTCACCACGCTCATCAGACACTTCAACCACGGTTTCCTTCACCCTTCACCAACCTCATCAGACACTTCAACCACGATTTCCATCCCCCTCACCACGCTCATCAGACATTTTAACCAACGGTTTCCATCCCCTTTCACAATCCTCATAAGACACTTCAACCACGGCTTCCATCCGTTTCACCACCCTCATCAGACATATCAACTGCGGCGTTCATCCACCCTCACCATCCTCATCAGACATTTCAACCATGGTCTTCATCCCCCTTCACCACCCTCGTCAAACATTCCACCCACGGTTTTCACCTTCCACCCCACACACACACTCATCATCCATTTCAAACACGGTTTTCATCCCCTCTCACCACCCTCGTTAGACACTTCAACCACGGTTTCCATCCCCCTCACCACGCTCATCAGACACTTCAACCACGGTTTCCATTCCCCTTCACCACCCTCATCAGACACTTCAACCACGGTGTCCATCCCCCTCACCACGCTCATCAGACACTTCAACCACGGTTTTCATCCCCTCACCACCCTCGTTAGACACTTCAACCACGGTTTTCATCCCCCTTCACCATCCTCATCAGACACATCAACCATGGTTTCCATCACCCTTCACACCCTCATCAGACACTACAACCACGGTTTTCATCCCCCTCATCAGACATTTCAACCACCGTTTTCACCCCCTCCCATCCCCTCCCTCACTACCCTCATTAGACACTTCAACCACAGCTTTCATCCCCCTCAGCACCTTCATCAGACATTTTAACCACGGCTTTCATCCCACCTCACCATTTCATAAGACAAATCAATTACGGTTTGCATCCCCTCTCACTACTCCCATCAAGCATTTCAACCACGGTTTTCATCCCCCTCCCCCTTACCTTTCCCCTTTACTATCCTCATTAGATATTTCAACCATGTTTTGTATCCCCTCTCACCACCCTCATCAGACTCTTCATTCGAGGTTTAATCCCCTCACCACGCTCATCAGACACGTCAACCACGGTTTCCATCGCCCCTCACTACCCTCATCAGACACTTGAACCATGGTTTTTATCCCTTCTCACCACCCTCCTCAGACACTTCAAACATGGTTTTCATCCCCCTCACCACCCTCATCAGACACGTGAATGTTTTTCATCCTCCATCACCACCGTCATTAAATACTTTCAACACGGTTTCCATCCCCTCTCACCACCTTCATTAGACATTTCATTCTCGGTTTTAACTCCCTCTCCCCCTCCAAACCACACACACCCTCACCACCCTTATCAGACACTTAAACCATGGTTTTATCCATCCTTACCACTCTCCTCAGACACTTCAGCCATGGATTTCATCCCCTCTCACCACCTTCATTAGAAATTTCATCAACGGTTTTCACTTCCCCCAAAAAAAAAAAAAAAAAAAAATACACACACACACACCCTCACCACCCTCATCAGACACTTGAACCATGGTCTCCATCCTCCTTACCACCCTCATCAGACATTCAACCACGATTTTCATCTTCTCTCACCACCCTCATCGATCATTTCAACCACGGTTTGTATCCCTCCTCCCCCCTACCCCACTGACACACACACTCCCTCATTGCCCTCATCAGCAATACAACAACGGTTTTTATCCCCCCTCATCATTTTTATCAGACATATCAACCACGGTTTTCATACACACTCACCACCCTCATAAGACAAATCAACCACGGCTAGCATCCCCTCTCACCACACATTTCAACCACAGTTTGCACCCCATCACCACCCAACACATATCCTCCCCATCCTCATCAAACATTTCAAACACAGTTTGTATCCCCTCTCACCACCCTCATCTGACACTTCAACACAGTTTTCATCCTTCCTCACAACCCTCATCAAACATTTCCACCACAGTTTTCATCCCCCTAACCGCCCTCGTCAGACACTTTAAACATGGTTTCCCCCTCACCACCTTCATCAGACACTTCAACAACGGTTTTGATCCCCCTCACTACCCTCATCAGACACTCCAATCGTGGTTGACATCCACCCTCACCAGAAACTCACTTCAACCACGGATTTCATTCACTAACACCACCTTCATCAAACATTTCAACCACGGTTTTCATTCCCACTTACCACGTTCATGAGACATTTCAACCACGATTTTCACCCCCCCCCCCCCCCCCGCTCCACCACACACACACACTCATCACCCATTTCAAACACGGTTTTCATCCCCTCTCACCACCTTCGTTAGACTCTTCAACCACGGTTTCCATCCTCCTCACCACGCTCACCAGACACTTCAACCACGGTCCTAATCCCCTTTCACCACCCTCATTAGACATTTCATTCACGGTTTTCACTCTCTTCCCCCAACCACACACACACCATCACCACTCTCATCGACACTTGAAGCATGGTTTTCATCCCTCCTCACCGCCCTCCTCAGACACTTCCACCATGGTTTTCGTCTATTCTATATTAGCCGCTATAAAAGAAAATCATGATCAGTTTTTGATTTTCTTGAAGGTAAAAGTCGATTAAAGAATTGGTATATCTTAATATTGGTATGTAATCGATGTGTGCAACTTTCATGGTTTGGGTATGGTTTTAGCAAACAGGCTAAAATTGCCTCTATACACCCATTACCTTTTAAGCTTTGGTTAGCACTAAACATGTCACTAATCATTAAAAAGTATATTTTGTGTCTATTTCCAGTTCAAGTTGGTGGCTGGAAAAACATCTTCACAGTAGCACAGAATAAGAGGTTCGATAAACTGTATGCGGAGAAGATGAGAGACACTGATTTGACATTTGATTTTAAATTGTTTTAATGGTTTGGAATTAAATGATAACCTGTTTGAAATGTATGTTTTTATTTTTATTCAAACATTTTAGCCGAACATGATCAAGCAACTATATGTTTATGTAATTTCCAAAAATTGTATGAATTGTCTAATTGATGTTTACTTGTTGTCCCCGCAGTCGCACTTCATTCGACTATTACTCACCTGCAAATCATTCAGCTAAATACAAACTTGATTTGAAGCATAAGAGAATACATACAAATTAATAAAAGCAAAAAACAATTGTTCAAATGTCTGTCATTACAAAATATGATACAAGGCATCTTAAAATATGACATTATTATTTCATAACTTTGATCTTAGAGGTGATTGAATAATGAATACAAATCTATTTGAAGTGGATAGTAAATGGCTGTATTTCGTAAGAAAGTACAGTAATTCCACATGTCAATGCATGTATTCTTTCGATACAGGAATCAAATATATTGGCTATATAAAAGGAAAAGTAGTTTTTTACCATGGTGGGGATCAGAATGAAACTGCAGGTTGTTTAAAACAAAGTTGAGTAAAAGTACGTGTCCTGGTGGTATTGAAACATGAATAATAAAGGGGCATCTTGTCTCAATATACCGTAAATTGTAGTGATGTCATACAATGCAGGAGCAGTTCTTACTGATGTCATCAATTTGTTGCTTGATAGCCTCTGTAAAAGTGTCAAATTTGGAGTTAAACTAAAAATTATAATAATTAGCATATATTCTAAATATATTTAAAAGGGACTAATTTAAAATTAATCGTGACGTTAACATATTTTATTGAAAGAGTTTTATGATCATCCTACAATCCTCGACAAAAATAATCAAACAAAACAGAGATTCACGTTCGGTGATATCGCTCCATGAGAATCACTAAACACGACAAAATTAGCACTGAAATAAAAGAAGGTGGAGGTGGATTGGTCATTTGATGCGCTTTAGCACTATTAAGCACTGTGTGACAGCTATGACGTGGAAACCAGAGGGGAGTAGGAAAGTTGGTCATCCTAGAACGACTTGGAGAAGGACAGTCAAGAAGGAGAGAAAAGTGATGAAATGGAGCTCGTGGACAGAAGCCAGACAAATTGAAAATGACAGAGTTCAGTGAAGAAAGTGCACTGCAGAATTATGGGCCAGGAGGCTTGAATAGACTAGGTGAGGTGATGTGATATCGCTCCCTAATGTACGGTATTTTAAAATGATATAGAGGGAGAATTAATAGGAGCACGTGAAAAACTTCTTGGAACATTTTGTGTGGAGTATGATTTTACCAACTTGATGATAATAACGCTGCAATTTTCACAAGTAAATCAAATTCTGCAGGAAATAGTAAGAAAGGGACAATTTCAAGCCACTTTTATAATAAACTTTTAACATTTTTACTCTGCTCTTTGCATTGCATGTGAAAAACATTGTAACTGATCTACTGACATATACATGTGCATGATGTGCATCACACCACCAGGTTTTTACAACTTTACTTGTTTCCCGAAGCATTTGAAAGCCGAGATTCTAGATTGTCTCCCTTCAGTTCAAGACTCTTCTTCAGAAGAAAATTATTTTACCCCGATGAGGGGAAAATCTCAGACGCCATTTTGAAAGATTACCCACGATGCCTCTAACAAACAGCGTAACGCTATGGCACAGAATTTTTATGGCTTCTAGAAATTTTATAACCAAGTAGGTCAATTTCATTTTCAAAATCTATACTTATTAATCTACAAATTATCAGGTTCCCAAATGGACATCAACCACGCCTTCTTTACTTGTGTTGGCATCGATATACTTTGAAGACTCAAACCTGTAACCACACAATCATGTTGTTTGAGGACTTGAACGAAGACTCAAACCTGTTACCACACAATCATGTTACTTGAGGACTTGAATGAAGACTCAAACCAATTACCACACAATCATGTTGCTTGAGGACTTGAATGAAGACTCAAACCTGTTACCACACAATCATGTTGCTTGAGGACTTGAATGAGGACTCAAACCTGTTACCACACAATCATGTTGTTTGAGGACTTGAATGAGGACTCAAACTTGTTACCACACAATCATGTTGCTTGAGGACTTGAATGAGGACTCAAACCTGTTACCACACAATCATGTTGCTTGAGGACTTGAATGAGGACTCAAACCTGTTACCACACAATCATCTTGTTTGAGGACTTGAATGAAGACTCAAACCTGTTACCACACAATCATGTTGTTTGAGGACTTGAATGAAGACTCAAACCTGTTACCACACCATCATGTTGCTTGAGGACTTGAATGAGGACTCAAACCTGTTACCACACAATCATGTTGTTTGAGGACTTGAATGAAGACTCAAACTTGTTACCACACAATCATGTTGCTTGAGGACCTAAATGAGGACTCAAATCTGTTACCACACAATCATGTTGGTTGAGGACTTGAATGAGGACTCAAACCTGTTACAACACATGTTGCTTGAGGACTTGAATGTTGCTTGAGGACTTAAAAGACTCAAACCTGTTAATCATGGAAAGGACTTGAATGAGGACTTCAAAAAGATACCTTAATCGGAAAGTGAAACATTTTAAAGGCAAGTATATACGTTGCAACTATTGTGACACAGTATTCCTAATTAAATGAGTACTCAAACCTTTGTTGACCATGCACAATCATTAGTTGTTTGAGGACTTGAATTGATTCAGACTCAAACGTTTCCCCATCGGTGAGTAAAATGATATTTGGTAAATCAACTAACTTGTTTTTCTAGAATTTATTCCACAAACTTAAAAAAAGTAAAAACTCATTTATATTTACCTGTACTCAGATCGGAATTAAAAACCCACTTTTTGACAAGTGTGCATTAATATTATACGTACATGGCATGTGTAAAACAGAACCCAGAACAGTAAAGGATGTACCGTGTATACATGTAGTCGAGGACAGAACCAATGTTTTTATATGCTAATGGAAATAACACGTACCACAAACAAGTTATTATCTCATCACCCACACATACAATATGTGGCGATGAGATATTGTAGTCACTTTGCTATATGTATATACATCATTAACTATACCACCTGTGTGGCCAAATCCATGGTTTGCTTTCTTGTTGATAAGGTATTTGAGTATGTAATCGGATTAATCCGTCAGCAGGTCAGTGGTTTTTAAATAAATTTGGAAGCTCATTGGTTTACCTTTGCCCAGAATGATAAATTGTCAATGCCTTGAAATCAAAACTGGTATTGAACGTCAGCCCGCCCTGACTTGGAAAGGAGAGGAGGGGGGGGTGAATTGTACGTCTATGCATATATTCCCGTCGTCTGTACATTTCACAAGTATAGCGTAATAAGTCTGCTATAAAAGAATACAATTAAACTTTAGTGTCATAATATAATTAAATCTACGTCCTACCCAGTATAGTGTGAATACCGTGTGTTTGTAAACTGTCAAATTATCAAATGGATAATTTACCTAGTTATAAAGGTCTTGGCGTCAAGCCTGCAGCTACACGTATACGCTGATAGCGTAATCTTACTTTAGCTAAAATAACATATCCCGATGACGTAACATCACGTTTATAAGTGCAATAACCCCTCTAGGGTACAATAAAGCTTTTATCTTGTTGTTCTTCTAGTCAATTAGTTGGTCAAATAGTATTCAATACCTGTATGTTCCAGGGGTACGTTATAGCAAGCAATTGTTATGCAACTCCCTGGTTATAGGTATTTATGGTGTTCATGCAGAACATACTGTATGTGTCAATATACGTATATAATTTTCTCTGCAGTTTTGTCTTTAATTCAAGGTTCGTTGTTCAAGCAAATTATACAAAGTAAATCAATATTATCTGAGTCAATTTGTGTAAGAATCTTATTGTCCGCACTTGGATTTTGATTATATTATTCGAGACTTTTTTCGTGTTGTATGCGCTATGGATATTTGTTGATTCATTATCTTATTGCAAAAACTAAGTTAATCTCTTTAATATCGTGATGCTATTTCTGCTTTAATAAAAAATGCTGCCTTGTAAAAACAAAAATACCCTGCGTAATCTCAGTAAAAATCCCATCAAGTTGACATAACATTATCACATAAGCTATTAAAACACTGGTGGCCTCCACACTCTTAAAATATGAACCGCACCGGTCCTGGTCATTTTGATCCGGAGTTCCAGTTCAAATAAAAATGATCCAGATTTTTGTGAGAAACAAACTGGATAGCCAGTTCAAATGTTTTTGAACAGAATACTGGTCAAATTTTAATTTATGATCAGATCTACTGTTCAAAATGAGCCCCCCCCCCCCTCCCCTTACCCTCCTTCTTTCTCTCCCTCTGGTCACATTGACTTTTTATAGTATGCTCAATAATGGAGCCTATGAAATTCTAACTATTTCTCCACTTGCTCCAAACAGAAACCAAGTTAATAATAATAGCACGAATGAACCCAACACAAGAAACGACTTGAAAGAGAAGAACATATTTTTTGTCAATTTTGTACTCTGCAAATAAGTTTTGTGTGCACTTTAATCAAAACATGGAATACTTTGATATATTGAATAATATAACAAGAAGTAAAAACATTAAACAATATAACCAGAAATAAGGAAAAGTGGAAAATCATAAACATATAGATTGACTTACATTTACAGGGAAAATACTTTAATTATTAACACTTCTTATACAGTTCAGTTGAGTTTCCAATATAACAAGACCAAAAGTAATAATTATCAACTGTTCTGTTCAAAAGGTGCAAATTTAACAAAAACAGGTGCAAGCTAGAATTTTAGCACTATGTAGAGCGCATACCTCTACCCCAGCTCATTCTCCACCCAAAATACAATTTATTGCAGAACTCCTAGGCCCACCAACTTATATCCATAAACAATCTCTTTCTCACTGTTAATCTGTATTGCCATTTACATTCTAACCATTTCAGGATCTACCCTCTGATCATCGATTTCAATTCAAGCTAAGCATTTATTGTTTGAGTTTTGTTCAGCCAAGATTCACATTCCATCATTTTCCTCTCATGCAAGAAGCCAATTGTTTTGATTCTCATTCATACCAG
The DNA here is from genome assembly GCA_020152595.1 of Chiridota heheva. Classification (NCBI taxonomy): domain Eukaryota; kingdom Metazoa; phylum Echinodermata; class Holothuroidea; order Apodida; family Chiridotidae; genus Chiridota; species Chiridota heheva. The sequence goes on along the minus strand of JAIGNY010001746.1, from coordinate 496,875 downwards.
AAACCGTCTGATCTGATTTTCTTAGAGCCAAAAAATTGATTGTTTTTATTTCTTTTCATGGCATGAATTCATTGTTTAGCACATTCCATTGAAAAGTTTCAAGTATATAAGTCTTGACACCCTAGAATAGACTACCCCTCCATTTCATCCCAACCCCTAGAATTCTTCCCTTCTTCTGTTCCTGTATGACCAAAACTGTAATTATTTCTTCATTATGCAGTGACAAAACCCCACACCAAACATAATCAAAATCCAATCATCCCACTTCTTCAGATATCTTTATGACTGACAAACGGGCAAACAGATAAAGGACAAACGCAGGTGAAAACTTGTAAAGAAGCATTAACATATTGTTTTGTATATAAGGCCTATTTGTGTATTTCTCAAGAGGTTTTATTTAGTTTTGTTTATATAACTATTTTCCCCAAAATTCCCAGTCCCAGTCCATCAAATGCACATATTCATTTCTGCATTATGATAAGCAACATAAATGTGATAAGCGTGTGCTGATAATATTGCTCCAGCTATCATAAAATTTCAAATATCTGTATAGCTTGCAGAATTCATCGTCCCACTTCAGTTTTCACGCCTTATGATACCACTCAGTTTTCTAATTTTGAAAAGCTCGGCAAAATGTTTAATGCCTAAGAAAATATTATCGACAACCTCAACAAATTGTATCCCAAGATAAATAGCACTAATAAAATTAATGCACATTAAAAAAATAGCACTGTAAAATACAGCACAAGTAAAATATCCCAACAGTAACAGAACACCAATTTTTAATACCTTGTCAGTAAAATTTGAAATTAGCCAGTAAATCTGGTATCAGGTCAGTACAACTTAAGGCTTAGAATACCAACCAAGACAGTTTGAAGCTGTTTTTATTAAAAATGAAAAGAACCCCGAAAAATTCCTAGTTACCAGCGGAAAATGGCACTGGTAATATTTTCTATTAAACATTGCTGTTAATCGGGAAAATCAATCACAATTTTCGGAAAATGTTGCTATAATTTTTCCAAAATTTTACCAAATTTCCAGATTAATACAGAGCAGCAAAATATGTGTTCCTTTTGGGATACTTTCTTGGTAAAAATAATGGACAGATGCAGTAGAAAATAACTTACTTGCTTTAAAATCAATGAAAAACCTTGCTAAATAAGTCGAGATTGGCTAAGAAATGACCACTACTTCTCTATTGGCTTTTGAATTTTCAAATCTTGATATTCAATAAATGAACACACAATTACAATAAATGGGCCACTACTCTTCTAGGCCAACGATAGCAAATACCATCCCTGTAACGCAATATCACTTTTAGTCTGAAAAATTCCCGATTTAAACTCTTTAACTAGGAAGAACGCATATAACCGGGAGGGAAAGAGAAAGTTTCTAAGATGGCCGTTTTCCTGGAAATTTTTTTCATTTTTGAGGCAAAATGTTTTATTCTAGTGTGGAAAATGGGAAATGTTGCGAGTTTTTCAATATAATTTTACAAAATTTCCCTAAAATATCATTAAGTGGCAGTTCCTTTTGTGAGTTTTCTTCATAATTGGGCAAATTGCTTTTATTAGCATGTGGCAGTTTACCCCGGAATACTTTCATCCTTTTTGGGAAATTGTATTGTCTTTCAAATTTACCATTTTTTCCAACTGTTTGTTAATAATTTCTCAATAATACCTCCCAAACTGGAAAGAAAGCATGCAAACCGAGAAACAAAAATTATCCTACTTCTCTGGAAAATTCCCTTCATTTTTGTCGATTTTATTTCGATTTCGGTCGATTTTCTTTCAATTTTTTTGTGGATATTTCCTTCATTTTTGAGAATTTGTTGTACACTGTCAAAATCTTCTAAACTTTCCAATAATTTCAACAAATTTTTCTTCAGTTTTATAAAGTTTTTTTAATTTTTCCTTCTAAACAGGAAGACAACTTGCCACCAAGAAATTGAAACCCTCTCAGGGAGGCAGTTTTTTTCAAATTATCATTATTAGTTATCAATTTATATAGCGCCTATCGCCAGGGCCTCAAAGCGCTGGACCCAATTAGATACCTAATTAGTTCTCTTGCAGCCAGAAGAATTGGCGCACAGCTCAACCATTGCCACTTCTTCATTAACAGCAGAATGGGATATGTTAATTTGAGGTTGTCAGTAAATCTTATATTTTACACCCCTGTTTAAAATACAAACGCACATTAACTTCACTTTCTCTCTGAACAACGACAAATGCTTGCTCTGGTGTCCGTCTCAAGCTCTCCCAATGCTGTATCCAGGAAAGTGTTCTTCTGCTGTATCTGTATCTGGCTCAGTCTTCAACAGCTGAACAGTGTGGCATGTTTAATGATCCAATCCTTATGAAAACAAAATGGAAAAGAAGTAATTGATCTCCACCTCTTAATCACAAATACAAAATGATTATATAAAGTTAATGTTTTTAATCCCTACAGTAAAAAAATGTAAAAGAAATTATGATATAAAATTCTAAAATAATAATACCCTATATAATAGCTAAGAAAATAGAAAGACCAACGTCACAGGAGGCACAGGAGAGAAATAACTCAAATATTTCCCAGGAAAATTGCAACGGTAAATTAAGTTTCATCAAACATTTAAATCTTCCATTTTTCGGGAAATATTCCTCTAACTTTCGGGAAATCTCCTTCAATTTTTAGAAAGTTTTCTTTATTTTGGACAATTTCCTTAATCTATGAGAATTTTGTTTACATTTCTGGCAAGTTTCTTTGAGTGTTTGTAAATGTGATTAATTTTCGGCTATTTTATTAAATTTTCAAAACATTTTTTTATTTTTGGCAATTTTCTTTGGATTTATATATTAATAAATTTCCAGTTTCACCGCCCAACAGATACGAAAGCAGGCAAATGAGAAGGTACCATAAAATCCTTTCTGGGGACAGTTGATCCCTCTTGCTTCCCCATCCTCCTCCTCCCATGGTGCCTAGTGTCAAAACTGGTTGTGTGATTATGAAATCATCAAGTATGTACATTCAATTTTTTTCTCATTTTCACTCAAACACAAAAGTCATGTTTCTTTCTTTATGATGATTTCCAGCAATAACCGCTATATCATTCAGAAGAAATCGAACATGTACTGTATTTCAATTTCTAGCAGACTTGATTTTCCAGCAATTCAGAATGCTACAAATTATCCTATCACATGAAACTGGACATATCAGTTTCTTTCCAATGACAATGCCCTATCATAACCAATGAAAATGCTCGAAATCAACATATATTTGGAAATCGAACATATCTTTAATTTGTGATTGTATAACAATTTCCCAGTGATATGACCAGTTTTGTCAAATTTTAATCACACAAAATTGTTTTTTTCTGGACTTATGGCACACTAGGCAAATCAAAACCGTACCAAAAGGTAAGGGACAATATTTTCCCAGATGAGTTCTTGACTTGAAATGTTTTAATGGTGAGGAAGTAAAAATATTTCAATTATTGACAACATGACTTTCAACTTTGTATAAAACGCTAAGAGCCAGTTAGGAATAAACCAATTTTATAATACAAAATAGCCATCTTTGATGTTGAAACTTACTGCGATTAATTTTTCCTGATTTCGAACAATATTTACACATTGCTTACTAAGATACATTTTAATTTTTCCACAAAGTTTTCAGAATTTGTACCTATTCCCATGTTTTCCTCTTTTTTGTGGCTGGCCCTAATGAGATAATGAAAAACTTAGCCTTTCTACCTGGATGAAGTACTTCAAGGCTTCCACTGTTGACTTGGACACCCTTACATTTCTCCTCTTTCCTCAAGGTGATGAGGTGGCAGGGGCAGTATTTGAGTGGTAATGTTGATATTCTGCAAATTATAAACTATGTTTTCAAATATGAGAAGCTAAAAAGGATGTTTCAAAATCAGACAAAATTTGATACAACACACAAACAAAGGAAAGTACAAACTTCAAAATAGCAGTTAAATTGTTTTCTATTTTATGAATTCACAACTCTGGATTATAAGGTATGTACTGTACAGTTTGACTTTTAAGACTCTTTGCCATCACTTTAAAGAAAAATTGCAATTTGATCAAAACACCTTGTAATTTTGATTCAATGTAACATAAAAATATAAACTGTTACGTATAATTATACTGGGCCATTCTACAGTTTGCATATTCAAAACTGAATTTGCAATGTTCAGTTTAATTTACTTGTTTGGTTATGTGTGTATTTCCTGGTTATAATATTCTATTTTTAAAATTTAGCATGGTATGGATATAAATAAAAAATAAACATATTTGAGATGTTTATTCAAGTTTTTAATAAAAACAATTTCACACTAAAATTTTGACAAAAATTTGATGACTGAAAAATGAAACATTATGATACTACTGGAAGGTTAGCTTGAATTCAACATTTGTACGCCCTCCCTCCCCCTTGCAAAACAGTCTAACTACGCCACTGCACTTGTACCAAAACATTATAGACATCCATTTATTAAATTCAGAAACTATTAATGAATACTTTTTGCCCACTTAATTGAAATTTCATACTTTTATCTCACACCAATCAGGGTTGGAAAATACAAACGCCACTCGCCAAACTTGGTGATGAGTAATGTACATTATGTTATAATATTTCTACTCGCCACAATTGTTTTTTTTTTTTTCTAGCCTATACAAAGCGAGTAGGCGAGGGTTTTTTCCAACCCTTACATCAACCCATATTTGGTATTACAGTGCAATTGAGTTTTTAATTTAGCTTGAGACCAGTCTGCAATAAATATGCACAAAAGGAGTTTTGAATGTACTTTCCAATAAGAAAGTATAGAACTATCAAGATCAAGAAATGTAAAGCAATGACAGCAAGACTTAATACATACTATCAGCAATTCACCTCCTTTTGAACTTGAGTCGTGACCCAGTATGTAATTATTTCCTTTATAGTTTCTTCATCAAAAGATTGAATGTTTCCCTGTCAATTACATTTTCTGATACAAACAAATTAAAGAACACTGTATAAATGCATGGTCCTGTAAACAAGAAGGTTAACTTTATATTTGTTTCTTCAAAACAACTCAAACATTCAAATATAGGGTGCTTCAATGTTGCCCATACCATTGTTCTGCCAGTAGGCCTACCGGTATTTTTGTTTATGTCTGTCAGTTTCTGTTTGCCGAGTTTCTGCTGACTAGTAAGTAATAAGTCAAATAAAATGCATTCTTAAAGAATTAAGAAGATATCATATTTTAAATTAGTTTTTCATACAATTTACAAATATAACAAATACATTTTGGAAGTATCGTATCCGAGGAGGAGGGGTGGGTCTGGGGGTCTGGACCCAAATTTTTCAAGGAAATTTTTAAAAGTTGGGAAAAAATCTTGCTTTTTATATATATTTTTGCTTTCAAAAAAAAAAATTCCTCAGAAGTGTGCTACATTTGAACACTTTGTCATAGGAGGGGGTCTAGGACCTTCTCGGACTTCACTTTTTTAATGCTGGCTACGCCACTGGATTTCAGCCTATATGATACTTCGTCCGGTTCTTCTGTTTTTGTTTGTGGCGGTGACATTTTGAACGAGATAGAAATGTTTTTTTCGCTGACCCCAAAAGTAGCTTAAGGCTCGTTGCTAGGAGACAATGGAGCGGTGCCATTCCTCCCCCGCCTGACCACTACCATCCCCCTTCCCCACAAAAAAACTTGACTTTCAAATGAGTAGTAGTTGACAGTGATTTTTATCATTTTTAATATGATTTTACATACAGTATTTACTAAGCTGATATATTGGGCGATTGAATACAATTTTAGACATTTTTAGGCACCCTCTGGTCCACCAAAACGCATAACTTAAGCAGGCCCCTAAACCCATCACCAAATGCACAAAGCGTTTACAGCTGGCAGATCTGCCGACCTAAGATAAAAACCTGGCAAAATCTTTGCGTATATTTTACATGTAGATTGTAAAGTTTTCCAAATTAAGAATCTACAATACTTCAGTATGTCACTTCAACCAAATTTCTTCATTTAAAAACCAACATATAGCTTTAAATGCAAAAATAAGACTCTTTTGTTTTTATAAAGATTTCTCCTAGACCTATACCATGTAACTCCATGATGTAATAGAGATATCAAATGTCCTCGATCTAATCAGGCAGTTGATTATATCAGAGACTTCTCAATACTTAAATCCCTGGTCAAAGCATAGAAGTAGTTTTCTACTTCCCTGGTCAAAGTAAATAACCAACCTCACCCTGTCTTGCTTAGACAAAACATGAATGAGTTACACACAGTAGGCATTCAAGTTTAGTTTATTAGTAATGACCTCTTATCAGGTGTTTCTCATTGTGGAAGTTTGTGACTTATTTTTGAAATTTTTAAAAGTTGTTGAGTTATCATTTTTTTCTTGGCAAAATGCCTAAGGAATATATGAAAAATGGAAATAAATTTACAGGACCTGTGAAAGCAAAAAAGACAGATGAGATTCTTCCTTCCCTCCTCCCCCTCTTCCTTCCCATTCCCCCTCCTTCCCTAATTAGTAAGGACAAAGTTATCACCAAATATTAATGTGCAGACATCTTCAAAAGAGAATGGATAAAAAAAGATTGAAGAATGTTGTGAACAAAAATAAAGTAAAAGAGTTTATGGATGGTGCCAAAAAATACGAAGGACTCAGTGGAGTTGGAAGCACGCTGATGCAAAAGGCTATTCATGTTATTCAGGGTAACTATGGTGATGCGATCAGAAACAGTGGAAATAGTGGAAGAGATTAGTGAAATGATGGAACATGACATTTGGGAAATTTTTGAACATAAGAGAAAGACACATAGATGTGGAGATTGGTGTCCTTCTAAGAAGGGGAATATACTGTAGCATAGGCCAAAAAGAAAAAGTTTATTTGGGTTTGTGTAAGATGCAATAAAGCCGGTATTTACAGCTCTCTCCAGTCGTGATCTGTTGGAAAAGTGCGCTCATGGTGGCACCCAAAATACTAATGAATCATTCCATAGTGTTATGGTCTTAAGTGTCCAAAGAAAATATTTGTTGGTGAGAAGAGATTAGAAACAGCAGTGAATGGAGATATACTTTCGTTCAATGATGGTGACATGACTAAAGTTAAAGTTTTTTTTTCCCCAAAATGGGTACTGAAGCTGGATTTTATACTCGACAATTTTTGAAAAACTGTGACAATCGACGTATCAGAAACACAATGCAGCAATCTCAGATAAGCACAAAGAAGAGATAAAAGCTAATTATATGAAGAAGAAGCAACAGAACAAGAATCAACTGCAAAGAAAGGCATTGTATATGAAGCGGGTTTATTTTAGCATGGAATTTTGTAATGGAAATACTGTAACTTGTGATGCGAATTTTTCGAATATACGCACACAATGTTTTTGCCGTTTTCTCAAAGTGGTTTTTTTTTTTTTTATGGAAAATCACAATCTTTTAAAACAAACTACTCCCTCATTTTAGGTCTGATTGATATAAAATTTGGCATAGTTGTTTATATTACTATGTCTAACAACTCCTGCTATAATTACAGTACCCCTATGTAAACTTCAAACAGAGAAAAAACTCATGAATATTTAAGTAGGTACAGTCGACATTTTTTCATCATAATGAAGCCAAATTTCTATAACATAAAATCTGGAAATAGATATTTACACATTGTAATTTAAGTTCTTTCTACAGTAATATTTCATATCTGTAGCAAATTTCAGGTCCCTAACTCTTATACTTTTTGAGTTTTATAAATTTGAAATAATAACTTTTTGGATGGCGACCATTTTTATTTGACCTTGTTAATATGCATAAATGAGGTCAGGGACAACGCGGGTTTTTTTTTTTATCCAAACTTTCTTGTATCCAAGTATCATTTCTGTGGAAGCTTTAGTTTAGAAAATACAAATTGAGTGCAGACTTTGCCTTAAAAGAACCAGCCTAATAAAGGTGGATGTTATGAATAGACCTAAAGGTCGTCATGTAGCAGTCGCCAAGCGTGATTCCACACAATTTTGCTGGAAAAAAAAACCTCATTGCTCACATTTTGTTAGACATAAAGGTCATTTATGTTAGGCTGCAAAGGAAAAACCTCAGATTTTCTTAAATTTGTGTTCTTATTTAAAAACTCCTACATCTCTGGTCATAAAACCAGTGGCGTGTCTAAGTGAGCGTTTGGGGCTTGCCCCCCCCTTCTTCCCCTTCATCCCCATCCTCCATATCGTTAAAGCCATATATATATATATAGTTAGCTGAAATACCAAATGAACCATATACAAGACAGATGTTTGCATATTTCAAATGTATCAAATGAATTATCATTACCAGATAGATAACCTTTTACAGTTTGCACCAAAATTCCTCGATTTTGGACCAAACGTTTTAAATTTTGGCCTTATCTACAGTTTTTGATGAAAAATTAACATTTTGGACCAAAATCCACAACATAGAGCAAAATCTTTCAGATAGGGAGTTTAAAGTCTTCAGAACCAAGCCCCTCCCCGTACACACACAATCATTTTGAAATAGGCCTTTACCTTTTCGCCCAATAGGCAAATGCCAACATTTGCCTTGGCAAGGGGTATAGGAGGAGTCACCTCTTAGGGGGCAAAAACTTAAACATTTCCTATATAAAATTGCACAAGTTATTACATGAAATGTTGCTGCTAATTAGGAAATCTGGAATTTCCGGAAATTCTCGAATTTTGGGAATTCTTGAATTTTTGGGAATTCTTAGATTTTCAGGAATTCTTGGATTTTCGGGAATTCTTGAATTTTTGGGAATTCTTGATTTTTCGGGAATTTTTGATTTTTAGGGAATTTTTGAATTTTCGGGAATTCTTGAATTTTGGGAATTTTGGGAATTTTTCTTCATTTTCGAGAAATACCTTCTTTAATTTTCGATGAATAAGTTTTTAGGAATTCGCCTTGAGTGTTCAGGGACTCTTTTTAAATTTTTAGGAAAATCTATTTAACTTTCAGAAAATTTCCTTTCTTTTCGGAAAATTTTTCGGTTTTGCGAAAATTCTTCCACTTTCTTTACTTCCGCGAAACTTCTTTCACTTTTCGTAAAACTTAATTCATTTTCGTGAAATCTTCATTATCAGCATAACATTTTCTTTCCAAGAGCTTTCTTTAATTTCCGGGAAGTCACTATCAATTTTTCAGGGAATGTGGCCAAAATTTCCAACAATTTTACAAATGCATTATCCGTCAGTTTTATGTTTATAATTTCACAATTTTCTCCAACCGTTGAATATAAACCTTTTCTAGGGGGAAGAGGGCATTGAATATGTGATTCTAAGGAGGGGGCTTAAACGCTCTCAAAAGAGAAAAGCTAAACACGCCCTGCATGAAACTTTGAAAAATGGCAAGAAAAATTTGTTAACAATCTACCCCCTGCAAAAAAATTTTAAAAGTTACATCCTTGGGTGCAACATCAGAAAAAATTGAGACGCTTTTTTAGGCCTTAAAAAGAAAGTCCAGTAGGTTTTTTATCACCAAAAACAAAATAAATCAAAGTTTTTTTCATTTGATCATGAACAAATATGAAATTTGGGATAAAACATCATTTAAAATATATCGATTGTTATTTAGTCATTTATTGATTATTTATGTCAATAAATCTGATAGACCCCTTATAGTTGCCATTCCAAGTTTGGCCTATTTTACAAAAATTGGAATGGAAATAATATTTCTACCAATTTTTCTTACAGCAATACAGATTTCTGTTAGAGCATTTGGAGATAGAATAATTAGGCTGGCAGAAACAATTTTACCACAAATTTTTGTGTCCAAATTTCATTGTGAAGGAAATATTTCCGTAACTTGGCATAAAAATCTCATCGTCGACGTTATTTCAGGAACAACAAATTGTATTTCCTCATCCAATAAATAGTCAGGTAACAATTATTACCTTACGGTTTGAAATTTCTAATAAAATATGTCATGTCGCACGGTCGCCTCTGGTGTCTCAAGACTGTATCATGAGAAATCTAAAATAGGTCTACAATTTGGGCCACACTATTACCAATTACATGCTGGCCTAATGTTACATTCAATTTTATGCCAAACGTTAGGACTAGTAGGGGCCCACTACAACTACTACTACTAGTGGCCCAACCCGAAGTTCGTGCGGGTCCGAAGGCGTGCACCCCAATATTTTTTCAACTTCGAAAAAATACCATCAAATTCAAAAATTCATCTGTTAATTTGAGGAATTTTAAATAAAACTGGCTATATCTATATATATATATATATATATATATATATATATATATATACATATATATATATACATATATATATACATATATATACATATATATATATCATATATATATATACATATATGTATATATATATTATATATATGTATGTATATATATATATATATATATATGTATATATATATATATATATATATATATATATATATATATATATATATATATATATATATATATATATATATATATATATATATATATATATATATATATATATATATACATATATATACATATATATATATCATATATATATATATATATATATATATATATATATATATATATATATATATATATATATATAAATATATATATATATATATATATATATATATATATATATATATATATATATATATATATCAATGAATACGTATTTGAAAATTGATATCGTTTAATATACAAAATATATATATATATATATATATATATATATATATATATATATATATATATATATATATATAAATGTATATTTAAATATATATATGTATATATATATATATATATATATATATATATATATATATATAAATATATATATATATATATATATATATATATATATATATATATATATATATATATATATATATATATATATATATATATATATATATATATATATATATATATATATATATATATATATATATGTATATATATTCATTCTAAAACACTCTTTTCCATCTCATTTTTTTATGGGATCAATATCTTGATAAGTAAAATATTAAGCTTTTGTAAATTTATAAAGGATAAAAAAAAGGAGAAATCAAATGAAATTATTGATAATGCTGACAACAAAAATATTAATAATATTTTTTGTGAAGAAAAATAAAATTTCATTCCTTAGGTGCACAAACTTCGGGCCCACCATGCTAGCTAGGCCTACCCGGCCTATTACTAAAACATTACCTAAAATAGAGTAACTGGGCATTGTAACCTAATCATACATAGGCTACTGTAAGCTGTTTCTGGAAGATCCAGAAAATTTCCTTCTTACAAAAATATTGAATTATTTCAGCGTGCCGATATGTAAAAGCAAACGTTATCTCTTGATAAATACCTTAAATCACACACACATTCGGCTGACAAAATTCCAATCAATGGTTTCTTTACAAACTGTAAACCCAACTAGCATAATCTCTTTTAAATGTGAGAATTACAAATGCGCAGTAATCACCTATGAATGGGGATATTATGCACTTTGATTTCGCTGAAATTTGAGAAGGCTTACTTGTACAATGCACCGCGAATGTGCAGCAGTAAACAGTGAAACTTACAATAGGCCTAGTCCATAATTGCTTTAAATTCCACTCAATCAAGGCCTGTTTTACAAGCTGTTAAATCGACCAACAAATACAGTCAAAATACCCAATTCGTGACAGTCAGTACATTTACATGTAAATATTACCTGATGAGTCAAATAAATTATTTCAGAAAGAAAAAATATTGCAAAATAATTAAACATAATTTTCTTTGACACAACTGAAATTTTAGTTGCTTCGCAAAGGCCATTTTTTCATGAGGACTGACATTTGAGAACTTCTGGGGTGCTGGCGTAGTTTTGAAATGTTTTATGTCGAGGTATTATAGGCCTAGTATGCAAGATTTTCAGTGATACTTTGAAAGCCGTAGCGAGTACGGCAAAAAACGTTACGCGATGTTGAGTTTAAATGACACTGAAAAGAACTTATCTGTTCTTTCTAAACTAAATTCCTATGCATATTATTCATAAAAATGATGATTTTTGCTGTAGAAGTAAACTTTTTACGATTTGGAAAGCAAAACTTGGGCAATGGAGTCAATACTTTTACCATTCTGGTTGCGCGATTTTTTACTTTGCATTGTAAATTTGGAGCAATTTTGGTGTATTTCCAAAAATTACAGTACTAAACGCGCGTAAACGATACACGCTCGCTTTTTTTAGCGTGTACACATTTAGTAATATCCCTAAACTTTCACAGCTCTACATCCCACCCAATGTCCCACATGGTATCCCATCCTATATCCCACATTATATCCAACAATATGTCTCACATGATCCCACTCCATGTCCCACATGACATCCTATAGAATCCATATTGTAGTCTCGTCCTAGCTATCAGTCCCTATTTGAAGCATGCTAAGTATGAATGTCTGTCATTTCATATAATAAAATATGCAAATGAACTATTGAATAAGAAAATAAAGGCGGAGTTGAATAATCTTGTCTGGTATAGCCCTTGGTGCATACCACATGGTATATATTCTACCCTACGTCCCACATGGCCCCCATCCATGTCCCACATGGCATCCCTCCCTATGTCCACATGTAGTCATATTCTTTCATACTCCCTGACTGAGCATACTTAGTACAAAAGGTTTTTTTCAGCATTATACTTTAGCACCTTTATGCAAATGACCACAATAATCTAACATCGCAAACAATACACATCCGCTCGCCGCTAATAACATGATTTCCAGCCTCTGTCACACCTGCCATCTCACCCTATTCCACATATCATACCATGCTACTTCCCTCCGTACAGAAATTCTCATAAGATGAAATTCAGATGTCATTCCACAACATGACCTGTATGCCATCACACCTGCAATCAAGATGAAATCCAACCATATGCCTTAATTGCCACCCAGTCCCATATACCATGCCACCCTGCCACATGCCACCCTGTCCCATATCCGTCCCTCACTGTACCATGTGCCATCCTGCCCTGTCCCACATGTCATCCTTTCATGTACCACGTGCCATCCCACCGTCCCACAGGCCATTCCATCCAATCCCACATGCTATCTCACCCTGTCCCACATGCCATTCCACCTGAAATCCAGACGACATGCCATCCTGTCTCACATGTCATTACAATCTGTCCCCCATGCCATCCCACCTTGTCCCACATGCCATCCCAGCTAACGTTGCACAGTACTGGTGAAAATGAGCACCGTTAGTGCTGATGCAAATGGTACCGTTAATACCGAAGTACCGTTTTTTTACAGGTGACTACCCAAAAGGGGCAAATATGAAATATAAGCTAATTACAGTACCATGGAATTGTACATCAAAAGAAATTCCCACATTACAAAGGGCTTCCGTTTTAAACAGTAAAACATAAATATACACCTGATCTTTAAGTTAATAAGATCAAACTAATCGCCTGATTACACCTCCAGAATCTCTGACATTCTGTTTGTAAGTTTGCAACGTGTGTTGAAAGTTCATTCAACTTTACATCTACACACTTTTTTTCAATTCAGACACATCCATTTGTTACAGGGAATAAATATATTTTTCAACTCTAAACACGTCCGTATATTTACAGAATTTACCCCACCGTAAGTAATAATATGCAAGTCTTGCAGTGACTTGCGCATGTGTGTAATTGGCCGACAGTGTTCTATTTTTAGGACCTACTCTTGCAAAACTTTCAGAAAAGTAAATGACAAATAAAAATACTGATTGATTTTTCAACATTACTTTCCAAATTCTTACTCTGGTCATGCTTTTTAGGGCTTCTAATATTAAGTACAATAATCATCAATATATGGGCCGAAAACCTCTGTGATTCTGTTCACAACTGACTTGGGATTGGACGTACACAAATCAACACTAACTGTGCAGCTTGTAGTTGAACAATCAAGTAGTAATGCGTTACGGTGAAGTCAATGAAACTTTTGAAAACTCACCTTACAGAGGATAAAACCATAAATAAATTCGACGGATTACTGAAATTCCACATATAAATGGCAAAGTAACTACAAGTACCAGATTTGAAATTCTAAACCATCAATGAGCCGTAATGAAAGTTTAAAAGAGCTTCAAAATGGTGTCCGGAGCACATTTTATTTTGCCGTAACGTTGCGCAATACTAGTCCATGGGCCACGGTTGGTATATTACTTGGTATATTAGTTGGTATACTGGAATACAAGTTGATTACACTTTGGCTTTAATGCCGTAGCCTAATTTGAATCTTTTTAGCTTGCAATGATCTTGAAATATTACAGTTCTTTGTTCAAGTTTTGTTTGGAAAAAATTGTGAGGAGAATTTTCCATTATGTGACTTGCAGATTATTATTTTTAAGGTAAATGTGACATGATAAACGGAGGGAATTATTTCCTTTCTTTTAACCTGCCCTTTCGTGTCAAAAGGAAAAAATTACACTCCCAATCTTCAATGCTGTTGTGAATTTGCATCATTTATTTATTGACTGAAGCGATTTTCAGACGAAAGTGAATGCATACATATCTTTTCAAAAACAAAAAAATATATTCTTATGAAATGTTCTTGTTATGATAGTACTAAAAATACAGGCACATTTCATGACAGTTGGGCCTAGAAAGTTTGCACAAAACTTATAATCAGTACTTTTCCTCTCTGTACTAACGTTACTGTACTATATGTATATTGAATATTCGTGAAACTAGTAGTGCATCATAACTAGGCCAGCTGTTATCAAAAGTTTGAGGAATAGCGGGAATATTTACGAGTTTCGCAAGTTTTACAACCATGTCTTGCCATAAATATTATGTTTTTATGAAATTTTGAAGTAATGTACCATGTCAATTACATATATTTGTATAAAATAATATTTTGCTTATTTTTAAACGATTTAAAGGTATCTTTCATAATAGTACTTATTCTTGCAATTACCGATACTGACGGTACTCGGTGGTACTTCGGTATTTTTCATTTGATGGTATCGTACCGTACCGGCACCGTAAAGTAAAGGCATTTTTCTTAGTCCTGGTATACCCTGCAACATTAATCCTAGCCTGTCACAAATGCCATGACACTACCTTGTTTCACATGCAACACCACCCTGTCCCACATGCTATCCCACCTAGTCATATATGCCATGACATCCTGTCCCACATTCCATAGTACTCTGTCCCACACGACACCCTGTCCCACATGCCATCCCACCATGTACCACATTTCATCCCATCCCGTCCCCATGCCATCCCACCTTCACTTTAATTCCTACATATACCTATCATTCTACCATCTTTCACCCAACATTCTTTCCTCTCATTCCCATCCCCTCACTTCTATCAACTCAACATGCCCCATTCACCTACCACCCCCCTTCACCTGCCACCCCCTGTTCATCTAAAATCCTCAATTCACATGTCACCCTCTAATCCCCAACATGCACCAATTACCGTACCATTTCCCATTCACCTACCATCCCCCATTCACCTACCATCATCCATATTCCATTCATCCTACTACCCCACCCACCTTTTGCCATCTCACTAATCCACCAATTATACTCTGAACCAACTCATCATTCCAACCTTCCTGCCTTCACGATAACCTCGACTGCAGACCCCTAGCATTGCTGTTTAACAGGGGTGGCCCGCCTTGCCCCATTAGGGTCCGACCTGCCCCGGGGTCCGCTCTTTCATATACATTCAGCACTTGGAAAATAATTACAAAATATCAGAGAAAGTATTGAGGACATTTTTATGTTTAATGCTACTTTTTTAGTGTTCTTTGTCAACTAGTTGTCATTTGGAGATACTTGAATTTTAAAATTTGATTATCTTCTTCTTGTAAGATAATTTCATCACTAAACAATTTGTACTATCCAGGATGATTTGACTGATCCTAATCATCAACAAATTGATTTTCCAAATTGCTTCCTTTCTGCTAAATAACTAATTAGACTTGTATTGGTGTGTTTAGTATTATTATTTCTTTAGTCATAATAGGTACGTGGTTTCATCACGTCAAAGGCTACTGGCAACACAAAGATGAACCGAACTTTCTGTTCATGAAATACGAGGATTGTCATATGGTGAGATTATCATTATATAAACTTCTTCGGAGAAAATGTCTAAAGATGGAGATGTACAGTGCAACACCTCTGAATTATGAAAATGCTTCCTAAAGGAACTGATAGACTAGACTTACAGATTTATTCTAATGACTTCAAGATTTGTATACGATTGTACCTGAACCGTTTTGTAATTAAATCTAATGTAATTAAATGGCATTCCATGATTTTATAAATGAAACTAGTGTCAGAGTGTTGTCTTTGCCTATCACTCGTTAATTGAAATAACTTAAAACTGCACAGTATTAAATTTTTGGGCATTATTTCAAAGAACATCCTTGTAGCAACTTTAGGGGAAAATTTCCATTGCTTAAAGTATAAAGAGCGCATTATGGGTAATCTGAATCTCATGAGTGATACAGCGGATTAAAGTAATGAATAAAAACACCCAAGTGATCAGGGAAAGGTATATAGCTAAGCTGCTGGAGGGATTGATTGAATAATTCGTATCTTGTCTCTTTTTAAAAGCCGGTTGTTTAGTTTTCGGTTCTTTCCCTTGCCTGGAGATTAAGTGACACTTATTGTTAATCTTTCATATTCGCACTAAAATATCATATTTAACTTTTGCAGTTATAGTAAAATCTTATCTGCCTATAACTTTTTGGGATGATGAAATTCATATGCAATCTATTTAGTATTATAATTGTAATGTTATCTTAATACAGGACCCTACGGGGAAATGTTATCAAGGTGGCGGAACTTCTAGGGAACAAACTATCTGACAGGAAATTGACCACATTGTTCAGCAATCTACCATTAAGAGTATGAGTTTATCATATGATAAAATAGAAGAAAAATACCAGGATGTTGGCAAAGTCTTTATCAGACTATATGGACAGCTTCCCTATTTGCGGAAAGGTTAATATTAAAACTATCTATTAGTATTTTTACTGCTTGGTATCACAAGAAGTACCATAATCATATCATAAATACCATACCTATTATATATGCCTAGCGTATGCAGCATGCTGCATTATACAGGTATGGATCACGCGCAACCATAAACGTCATATTTGACATGTTGCGACATTGGACGTTTCACGAAAACAGTGTAACAAAGTAATAATTATTCAACACAAAAATAAATCTTGAAAAAGTTGTAACCAAAAGATTAAATACCGGTAGTAATTTTGAAAGTAAGGCTATGAAGTCACTCTTATTTAATAGTGTCACAAGATGGACGTAACTTTCCACCTTGGACTTTCCATAGCCACAAAGAAAAGTCTTGAGTCCTGTTTTGCTTTACTTGCCAAGTGTATTACTCTGTAACATCTATACCCTCCGGATAAAATGATATCCTTCCTTCCCTCTACAACCATATTTAGTCCTTCTCCCACCCCTCGCTCTACTTTTTTCACCCATGCACCTCCTCTCTCGATCCGATCTTTCTGACTTTCATGTCTGTATTCCTCTCAATATCCTCCTGTTTTCTTTCCTTCCTACCTCTCGAATGATCTAACCTCTCAGGCACAATTTGACCCTCGTTGATAGTCCGGGAGTACTCTAAAAATATGGGGTTTCTAAGTACTTAAAAAAACTTTTAAAAAGTAAATAAAACAGATTGCTCATAATCTGGTACTTTTTTATGTATTACTACCTGTCATCGGATATCCAGTGAGCAATCTGCACATTTGACTATCCCACACTGAACATATGGGGTTTCTCATTTTCCGTTCCGGATTGTTTAAAATTTCACTGAATATCCTGCTCAATTGCCATTAAGATGAAACATTAAAGTGTTAAAATGGTATTTCATATGTCATTATATAATAATAGATAACTAAATTTGAAAGTTTTTTAATGCATTGTGGGATGCATCTATGAAGGACCTCAAGATCTAGACAGAAACTCCTTCTCCTTATTAAGAGCAGTAGGTGGACTAGTCATAACAACCACCAACGTACAGGCCGACTCTATATTTTGCCATTAAAAACACACTTGTTAGCCAAATACACACTTGTTAAGAGGTTTTAAAATAATTGCTAATCCCGAACTTGTTCCCAGTTTTTGTTTACTCTTTTATTATCAAAACATCACACATGATATACAGTGCAACTTTATTCTTCCATTCTTTGCAAACATGGCATTTCATTGATAAAGACACATTATTTGAACGACCCACTAGCTTGCTTGTCCCAGATCAAATAACATTTCATAATTCAGAAACGTACTTTTTCTCCAAGCTGCTAAGTATGTGCTTTCCATTTCTGAGAATTTTCTTATTCAGTCCGGAAGCATGCCTATTAATGGGAACACAAATGTTCTTAAAAATAGGAACATTTTTCTATATGGAAGCCACCATTTTGTGATATTCTCCATAATCCTTTGCTATCCTAACGTGAAAGTCCTATGCAATGTTACATGTTTCATATTTGAAATACGTCTGGGAAAATTATCTTTCCCAAGGGGAAACGTAAAACTCATGAAAATACCTTCATTACTGTCATGGTTAAAATTTGTCCACTCCCATTTGATAGGTTTACCACGCTGTTTTCGAAACATTATTGATAATAGACAATAGAGCTAGGCTTTTAGGCGCGAAAGAGACATTTTGAAAATTCAAATGTTTTTCAACATCATGATTTTTAGTATCTTAAGTATATAAATTAGACACTATGACATTTTATCGTAACATCTGAACAATATGGCTGCATGACTTGAATATTCTCGTGTGTTGTATAACTTACTTTTAATAGGCATGATGCCGGTCTGTTATTTAATCCTTGCTGTATAGTTTGACCCTTGCTGTATAGTTTGAGCATCAAGATTGTCAGTCAGAAATGGCAGATTAAATATATCAATTTTGCGATTTCCGTCTCTTTAGATCAAAATAAAGCAATCTTTTGATTTCGATCTTTCTTCAAGTTTGCATGTATTGGGTAGTTAAAAGAATTGTAAGAATTGGCGGATAATTGGTACTTGCCACGTTTATTCTGAGGTTTTAAAGAAAACGTATCGCCCCATTAATACATTCAGAGTGAACGCCACCGTGATGGCAACGTTACTTCCGGATTTCAATTTTTCCTATTGATCGCGAAAATCTGTGATGCTATTGATCACATATCCGTCAGACCGAAAATAGGGGCCTACATTTATGACTGATTGCTCGCAATCAATAAGGAAATTGAATATTGGAAGTGACGTTACCAGCACGGCAGCGTTTACGTTCAAATTTATCTATGGAACAATACCTTTCCTTTAAGCTGAGGTTGCCTCTAAACTCCCATTGATCTTTCTAATTTGGTTAGCATGACTGGTCATTCAATTCAAATTCATATCAATTTCCGTATATTTCTAGGTACAGTTGGTGGCTGGGAAAACAACTTCACAGTAGCACAGAATGAGATGTTTGATAAACTGTATGCGGAGAAGATGAGTGATACTGATTTGACATTTGATTTTGACTTGCTTCAGTGGTTTGGAATCAATTAATAACCCGTTTGAAAATGTATATTTTCATTTTAATTATAAATTGTTCACATGGTTTATGAACTCAACTACATATGCATGCTATATCAGACGTTGAGAGATATAATGCACCTAATTTTTTCAACATTATATAATGAAAACGTTTCATTCAAGCGTGATAAAGAGAGACCGTAAATTTGGGCTCTACAAATCCGTCTAACCAAAAACTAAGAAAGAAACAAATTAATATTCCATTCCAAGTTTGTCAATTTAACCTCTAACAATTACATCAATTGTTTAATTGAATTTTACTTGTTGCCCTCGCACCCTAGTCGCCCCTTTCTGTAGTGAGAACTATTGATTGAATACGAACTTTATTTCTTGCATAAGAGTATTTGTCTTGACGAAATATGACAAAAGACTTTTTACCAATTTACATTATTTTATACTTAGATTGGTTCTTGAGCTGCCATTGAATGATGAATACAATTTATTTCAAATGATCTAAGTGCATGCATGAGAGGCTATATTTTATATTAACGTCCTTCCATACAATAATGCCAGTATGCTTGCCATAGGGGAAGCAAACTAGCCTTGCTTATCAGTACGTGGCGATATGATTCAGCTTTTAAATTCTTATCTAATAGTTATGCTTTGACTTCCTGTAATTTCTTGCATGTTTCAGCTAATGTGACACGTGGTAACAGTTTGAACTTGACCAAATAGTTTTCACGGATAGATATTCGGCGTTTTAGCTTTTGCAAACAGTTTTTAATAAATTAAATGGTTTGCCTGAGTGGGTAGTTAGCTCCAATTCTGTTAACAATTTCAAAGTCAACATTGATAAGTTCTTTACTAACTCTGGGCGCTTTATGTTTGTTTTTTGTGGTGGTGGCGTTAGTTTGGGATTTTTTCAGTGATTAACCCTTCTTTGCCCGTCATCGCGTCAGGTTATGTTATAAATCATTAGTTCAGTAGTTCGTTGCCGCAATGGGAATACTTAAATTAAACTGGCAGACTGGTGGTAAAAAGCACCGGAAAACCGGCATTCATCAAAAATAGGGAGAAGAGGAAAAGGGATAATACTTCCTGTAAGAACTTTTTTATCAAAACTGGTGAATAATTGGCCATTGTAAGCATTGTAAACTTTAACTTCTTTTTTTATAATGAATCATTGAAATATTTATGCAAGTTCGCTACATCAGAAAGAGAAAACCTCGAGTTTTTATGTTATCATATTGTTTTTCATTCTTTCACAAACTAGATTTTGAATTCCCATCAGATACTCTGGATCAAAACAGTCTGATAACTTTCAGCTTGTGAACATTCTTCTTTAGGTAAATTTCGCTTCTAGTAAGAGCCACCACTCTCTTTATTGGTATGATCACTTTATGATATGTTATTAACCTGTGAACAGTTATTGTGGGTTTCCCCTGCGGGTAAACCTAATTTTGTCTTGCTGACAGCCTCGCTCTTGTCTTCGTTTTTTTTCTTCCTTTTTTTCACGCCGTTTATTTCAATTTTCCTTTATTAGGCATGTCGATCCGTAATTTGACTTCATCAACGTTGACAAAGACAACATATACGATGCAAATCTTTAAAACAATATTGAAATTATTTTTATGTCAAATAAGTTAAACATTCTAAATAAAGTTTTATAAGGTATTTGATTTTGTAACCGGGTGATAGCAAATATTTTTGCATTATAGTTATCTTTAAAAATAATCCGTTATTTTCCTTCATATAGATATTTTATTTTCCTTTACATTATAGCTGCTATGTTATTTTCTTTTCTGTATATTGATATGTTCTTTAATCTTATGGTTGTGTTCTTTAGTAAGAGAAGATAGATCAATCCAAAAATTAAGACAGTCAACGCCCAACAGTAACATTACCATTTAAGAATTTTATTGACAGCCAGTATGGCTTAGTTTCTTAACGAGGGCGGGTGGAAAAGCTACAATGTTGTTCCAAATTTTAAATTTATGCAAAAGTGATGGTGTAGTGTTAAGAATGCAGTTACAGATCGTTGTCAACATTTTAGTCTGTTATTTAATAATTTATATTGTTTTTTCATTTTAAGATTTGAAAGAAGATATAGTAACATCTCAATATACAGAACTTTACTTTGCTGTTACTGTTAGGATATATCGATGTTGAACCAGGAAATGCTGCTTCAAAAAACAAGATATAGAATATTTATATACTCAGGCAAACAGTTGAATAGGTGTGGTATTTCTCTCATCAAGCTATTTTAAGGAGAAAACCCAACCAAAACAACCTAATAACACTTATCCACAACTATCTATTTGACCTTAGTATTGCATGGCAAACCCATTCGGTTGTGCTGAACCGCACGTAAAACGAGTCTACAAGAGACTCAGAACATTAAAATGAGAATTTGAACAACTCACTCAAAAATACCTGTTTAAAGAGAAAAAGCAAGTGTGTTTTGAATTGACATAATTATGATAATGATTAACCTTTCTGCCGCTACATCAAGTATTAAAAAAGTTGAATACATTTTCTTCAAAAACATTAACAATTGTTGAGAATGTGAGGATTAGGGCACCAGCTTTCTACAATAGATTTACTACGCCAGTCATATTTACATAGATCAGACAAAACTTTAAACTTGAGATTGTGATAATGAAGGCGCCTGCTTTCTACAATATACTTACTACGCCAGTCATATTTACATAGACCAGACAGAGCTTTAAATTTGAGATTGTGAATATGAGGGCGCCTGCTTTCTACAATATACTTACTACGCCAGTCATATTTTACATCATAGATCAGGCAGAAGTTGAATATCGCCTTAACGGAATAAAATGATTTAAAAGAAAGATATCGTTGCCTAAATACATTTAGAACTGATAGCCTTCGTGCTGGAAGCCTCGCTTCCACTTTTCAATCTTCCATATTGATAACGAGAAATCTGCAATGTTATCGGTCACTCATCCGTCGGACCCAACATATATAGAGATCTACATCATGTTATCGATAACGTCACAAATTTCTCGCAATCAGTTGGGAAATTTGAAATATCTACACCTCTTCTTATTTGCAATTATGTTGTATGATAATTTTGTTTCGAATATTACTGTATTTGATCATTTGTATAAGCACTTGTAAAGAATAGCATAAGTGATACATCTTATCCTGCTTGTATGAACTTACTCATATTACTAAGAGGTAATTTATTAAGTACATATCTTGCTATTACTGATGACGAAGCATCTGCTCTAAAACATAGTAGCGGATCAGTTGCAAGCACAATGCAGAGCATTAAAAACTTTCTACTCCCTTCCGTCGAGTATTACAAACCCCATCAAGAAATAAAAAAACATTTTTTTTTTTATAGCTTCGGATTTTTAAGGGCACCAGAAAAAAAATCAGGAGTAATTTGTATTGGCTATTTTCAAGAACAAAAAAATTGTAAACAAATTTTCAACCATTCCAACGTTGAGATTTGATCATGGAATTTCCACCACATTGTAAAACATCCATAAAAGGTATGGTCACCGACTAAATCAATCGAAAAGGACATCATTAAGCACTTCATTTCCACACAGAAAATTCAAATTAATAGTTAAACTTGAGACGTAGCCAGAACAGGGAGAGGGTGGTCGCCCCCCCCCCCCCCACCCTTCCCTTTACCTCCCCGATTTTAATCCGTCGGTTCAGATTGGTGACGTCGATTCAATAAGCTTTGACATTCTAGGTGCTTATTATGTTTTAGATTTCAAAAGAGCATTTTCTCAGAAAAAGGTTCTTCGGCAATAATATATTAAACATTTGTGCGATTTTGTGCTTAAACAGAGAGAGAGAGAGGAAAAGAGGAGAGGGGGAGGTGTGTATCGGAGTGCACGTGATAAAAGCAAGCTCATTAAAAATATTGACAACATTTACACAAGTTTGTAGTAAATTATTGAAAGCCTTTTTTTAGACAACTCTTATTTTCCAAAGAGTGACAATCAACCTAACCATGTACAAACGTAAACAATAAAACAATTATATTTCCACATGCGTTTTCATAATTTTGGTTTTGTATATGGTGTATTATAGCTCGCTTTGACATAAATTTTGACTTGCATTATACACCTACTCACTATGCGTTGTGACATACGTTTTTGCCCTTACAATGTCAATTTTGCGAGAGCTACCGGCAGGGTTCGCCTCCTGGACCCCTACCGGGGCTTCGCCCTTGACCCCACTAGAAGCCCTTCAGCGGTCCACTGGACCCCACGCCGACAAGTAGAGCCATTTGTGCTTGAAATGACACCTTCGTTGTCACCTCAACTACACCACTAAATATCGTTTCAACACGCCCCTCCCCTCCCATATGAGAAACCGACTATATTAAAAACAACTATAGTTTGACAAATTTGCTCAATACGAATGATCTTTGGAAACAAGTTTTTTTTTAATTCCAAACTTCAGGCTTGATCCCCACTTTTTGGACTCCAGCCACCCACTTCTATAACCCACCCCATTGGGCTGTTGGGCCTCTGTACTGGCTATACTTGGAATGTTATGAGACTGCTTCGGTACATGAAGTATACATTTATTTTACTTGGTCTAAGAACTTTGCTCAAGCGGTTTAAACGAATAACACATTCTATTTTGAGGCTAAAAAAAATATACAACAGTACAAGTAATCCAAAAGCTTATAAAGTACTTGCTCATAAATCATCGAGCGAGAAAACAACGCCTTCCCTCATCTTAGAGAAACAGTAGAACAGTAACAGTAGTTCTGCACATTTGTGTAACTGAGAATTTATATTCTTTAAAAGGTATAGGGGCATGCATGCAGAGAATCCTAATGCATTTTGATGTATGAAAGAGACAGAAAAAGGAAAATGTAGAATTTTCCATGTAACTCTTTAAATTTCTGTCCTAAATTTCAGTCACTGAAAATCAGCAAAAGTTATTCTTCTGCTCTAATGCCAACTCCCTGATCAAACATTCCTTGATATATTTTAATGCGAGTTCCGTTCAAATCGCGTCGGTGGAGGGTTGAAAACAATGGTTTAACATAAGAAAAACAAAGATTCATGGGTTCTATTGTTAAGATGTCACAAAATGTAAGTACATTTGCACAATTTATTACAATAGTGCCTTAGAGTAAAAAAAAACATGTGTAAAACCTTTAATGGTTAATGGTTTATAGCATCATTTCTTTTTACTGAGCTCAAAAGATGTTGCTACTCAATCATTGATCAGTTTCAGGTCTCTGCGGTTCCGTTAATATGTTTTAAGTCAACATCGTTACGTAAGTTCCTCTCAAATCCGATAGCATTGAGCCGTTGTTGACAATTAAATTCCTTTAACATTGAACGAAAGAGCCAAGATAATAGCTAATGGTGTTATTTTGAACCCAGTGTGCATTTACCTTTTACATGCCACTGTAGCCCAATCAAAATAATACCTTCAACCATGCACCACTAATTGTTAAAGAATTGATTCGACTGCAGTGCATTTCAGCATGGTCCCCTAAACAGCATACTAAAATTCCTAGCAAAGGAAAATGATCTAATTTGCATATTAGCTTCTGCATAAGACAAAATTTATATTTTCAATATAAATTTGCATCTAAGTACCAGATTAAACAAATCAAGTATCCATACCCATATTTTATTGGTCAGTGAACATGATCAGCATATTTGCAAATTTGTGTTTTAAATATGATTTGCATATTATGCAGATTATTATGCAAATTAGCTGTCCGCCATAAGGAAAAATCATATTTTCACTACAACTTTGCATCAAAGTACCCGATTGAAAAAAAAATCAAATGTCCAAACCCATTTTTATGGTCAGTGAACATAATAACTACATTTGCAAAAAAAGAATTAAATATAATTTGCATATTATGCACATTATTATGCAAATTAACTTCCGCCATAAAAGAAAATTCAAATTTTAAGTGTAACTTTGCTTTTAAGTACCCAATGATAACAAATCAATGGAGTCCAAAGCCATTTTCATGGTCAGTGAACGTGATGGAGATGTTTTTAGATTCATATTCTGATCATAATTTGCAAATTATGCATATTATTATGCAAATTAGCCTCCGCCATTGGACAAAATTCCAATTTTATCTGTAACCTTTCATCTAAGTACCGGATGGAAAGTACAGTATCCAAACCCATGTTTTCATGATCTGTGAAAATGGTAGACATATTTGCAGAATAGTATTATGATTATAATAGCTTCTTCAATTAGTAAATGAACGTAAAGTCATATAAAAGCAAATATGAAACATTAAGTAAAGCAGCAACAAGCAATACCTGAAATATTTAAAGTGGTGACATCCAATGAAGATCCATATTCAACACAGGTTTTCACTGCTATTCTGTAATATGGTTAGTGTTCTTAATGAATTTTTAGTTAACATTTCAATCAGTCGCACTACTGTCATCCATCTCCACCCGAGATTTACACACCCCACTCATCCATGTACAGTCAATAGGAATGCTCTTGCAGGTGCATCATCTAGTACTGCATCCGGTCTTGCAGTCACACCTGAAAATCTCAGTTAATTTCTCTGGTGTAGCGGGGAGACGTATCTGCACTGGCAGTAATTGACCATCAGTAATCTTCCATCCCCATTTTCTGGTTTTAATTGTCCAGCAGTCTCTTTCCAAGTCTGAATCTGAAAGAATGCTTGCAGACTATGATATTATGTAGCAGCAGATGTTGGCGGCAATGTCTGAGGCTCCACGAATGTGCTGCTTTTTGCCACCTTCTCACAGAAACGTTTGTACCGCAGAACATCTATATCTTCACCTTTCTTGCCATTATAGATGTGGACTAGAGCTTTCTATCCTTCATCAATGATGTCTTTCTTTGCAGCACTCTCTTTTGGAAACAGGTCAGCAAGTTTCTGGAAATCAACATTGTTCTGAACTTGTTTTAGGACTACTGGTTTGCCTATACCAAACACTCTTGATGTTGTATCACATCCAAGCAATGCATGTGCAAAGAGTAGTCTGGAACACATTTTCTTTTGCAAATCTTCATTGTCTTCTTTATGTTCCATACCCAGTGTTTTTTTTTTTTGGTGTTAGCTTTTATTTTAGGTTTCACGAATAGGTCCTTATCAATTGCATCGCCAGAGTAGCACAACAGGACTAGCAGATCTGTATCATCACCAATAACAATGGTGTTGACAACCTTCGCTGACTTTACTACTGTCTTGATGATCAGGATGCCTGCATCTCCTTTGGCATGAATCGTGCAGCCAGCCTGCCTTATCAAAAAAGCACTCAGTAAGCTCTTGCATAGCAAAATCTACCTCGGCACAAGATGGCATCCCCTATATCCAGGTCAGCCGCTGAACCTCCGTCATACCTATGCCTCTGGTTAGCCCACCACTTTTCTTGACACTTCGCATTAGCACTTGCTCAATTACAAGATCAATAGATAAACCTGCCCAGTTACCGTTCGTTTCTCCTAACAACGTGAAAACCAATCATGAAGCTTGTGTTTACATCAGGATAAGATGAGTCTTGTCAAGTTGGCACATCTTTTGCAGATACAAAATGTGCCCTGCTGCTGCAAAAATGGATTACATGTCCTGTACTGCTGCAAGATGTAACATCCATTTCCCAGTGCGTTCAGCTTTTATGAATTTCTTTATAATAGCAGCCATGTACAAGTATTGTAACCAAAGTTGGGCAGTACTTAGGTTACTCATTAAGTTCCGTTCTTCTTTCAGTTCATTAGCAACTCTTGAGAGAACCTCTGAAGAGGAAAGGTCAGCAGTGATACCCGGACCATCATTAGGTGATAAACAATGTTGCAAGTTTCAAGCAAGTATTACTCTTGGCTCTTGTCTGGAATTACTTCATCGTCAACTTCCAGTTCCATCTCTCCTGATAGCCGATTGTATGCCAATCATCACTGGTACTTTCTGTGTCTTGCTCCGGTTGGTCAGGTTGATCTGTGGGTATAGGAAGATTATAGGCATTGGATACTAATATCGTATTGAGGGCTGCATCAACCAAGAGATGTTCTTGCACTGCTCTGGAGATTGTTTTCCCACTTAGCATTCGTTTAACAGCGTTTCCGGCATATACGACTTCAAGGAGTTCTCGTAGATCACTTTCTACCATAAGTAACCAATGGAGCCCAAAAAAGCTCATTTCCATGTGTAACCTCCAAGTCTTAAAGACAACAGACTTCAGGTAACTGTCAGTTGGCTCTGATTCTATTATCACGACGACGACGAGTGAACACACAATTACAATGACAGGGTCGTCGCCTGCGTATTCGGTTATGATAGTAACAATGCTATCACGAAACGCTTAATACGACCCGGACGAGAACACAGATACGACGTACGGACAGACATAACATCGACAACCAAGTCAATGTCCACAGCCTTTGATAACCAGTTGAGGTGCACTGGCGATTATATTATTAAGGCTTTCCATTTATTAGTGGCTGGTCAAATGCAATCACTGGGTGACGTTGTAGGCCTTGGCTTGTTCATACACATAAGTAAGTGTGAGAAGATATAAGACATGTCAGTTGGATCCATAACTATCATGGACAGAAACTGCACAGATGACTTACCATGATAGTCACCCTGTTGAACAGTCAGACCTGGCCATGCTTGCCTTTTAGGACGAAGAAGAATTGCCACTTCCCACAGAAGATTAATGTGATATTTCTATTGTACGCAGTTCTTTGTATGTCAATGGATTTCGTCTTGTGTGCTGATTTTAAAGTTTTGATATTCATCCTTCCCATTTTAATGATGTCATCCGTTGTTACTGATACTCTAGGTACAGGTTTACTAAGCAGCTTTCCTGGTGTGAACATGGAAATAATCCTCATTCCATGGAATGTTCCAAAGCCATCAGAGTGCCTATATTGTGATCGACGTTGTCACCGTGCCAACATACTGAATGAACTCTGCTGATCCATGTTCAGGCAACTGTACCCCTCGTATAAGAGCGCTACTTTTCTCGAACTTCTGCACTTCAGAATAAGAACAGCTAAAGCCGTGTTTGTGAAGAATATCTTTGATGAACCGTGATGCAAGCTGATGCTAGTTCAGTTGCTAGTCTAAATTGCAATGGACCTAGAATGATTCTTGGCCCTGTCACTTGCATTATAGCTTGCCCACTTGATGCTACTTTCAGATCAGTGTTTTTGCCAACGAACAATCCTTTCAAATGTTCAACAAGGTCGGTAGTGACTGTGGAATGAACTGCATAGCTGCTTCTGTTGATGACATTTGTTGTTTATTTAAACATACATTATTAGAAAGGTCAACTGCATTTACGTCATTCTTGATAAGCTTGGCAACTGTGTTTATTATTCGTATCTTCTCCATATTGGGTCCTCTTTCTTTTGTTCCTGGTAAAATTCATAAATAATATTTGCTGCTTTTTGTCTAAAAGTTACAAAATTTAGCTTCCCATTCAGCTCGGTGATTATGATATTGTCACCAAAATGTTCCACCAGTTTACTTTTCATATGTGTGAAGTCATAGGCTGTAACCTCTGAACCCAAAAGACTGGTCTTCATTTTCTCAGTCAAATCTGTTATTGTAATCTATTCATCATCATTTTCCTCCATTTCACTGACCAATAAAAAATATGTTTGCAGTGGACACTTGATTTGTTTCAATCGGGTACTTACTTGCAAATTTATAGTGAACATATTAACGGAAGCTAATGGCCTATTATGCAAATTAGACCACTGTCCCATGTAAGGATTTTTCAGGAATTTTAGTATGGAGTTTAGGGGACCATACTGAAATTCTCTGCAGTAGAATAAATTATTTTACAATTAGTGATTAATTACCCTCTCAAATTTGCTAGATTGACTGGACTACTGGGAATTCGTGATAAATAGGATTTCAGCCAAAGAATCATATTTCCCCGATTTACCGTTACTCCGATCTGATTACCACAAAATATTCAAATATTAAGTTATAGAAATTTCAGCCATTCTCCCTAAAAGTTTGAAAAAAGAGTTTTACCTTTTAAAAGATTTTTAAGAAAAAAAGTGTTAAACTTTTAAAAAAGAATTAAAAATATAAACAAAAATTATTATTTTAGGGAACAGGAAGCGTCTTGAAAAATATAACAATGTCCGAAAAATTACATCAAGCTACTAAAGTTGTTAAAAGAGAATTGAAACGACCTATAAAAAAAAAACAGAATTGACGATTTATAAATGTTCAATCAGTGAGGTAAGTTTAGTTAGAGCCCTGCGCTGCGGTGGGTTTGGGGTCCTTGCGAGCGAAGCGAGTGTTTAGCCTGAACGTAGAACCAGCAGCCCCGTGCGGTAGAGGTCATAAGCCGGTGGAATTCAGGGGGAAGCCCGTGGTAAGATTTCCAGCATTTGTGATTTCTAATGTGAAAAACTATGCAATAGAAAAGTAGGTTCATGAAAAGCATTGCATTTTATGCCAAAAATCTGTCATTTTCGCTTCAACCATTCAATTGTACAAATTGGTCAATTTCGCGTCAAATTAATCAAACAGTGTTAAGAGGGGAGGGAAGAAGGAGGGAGGGGGAGGGGAAGGGGTTGATTGGTAAATACGTTGAAGTAGGATAGGGGATCATTTTTGTATATTATCTTAATATGAAAGAGCTCCACGGTCTACCCTAAAAGTCAGGGAAAATGGTTTTCAAACTTTAGAAAAACAACGGTAGACCGTTTCAGCATGCATCTGTTTTACTAAAGTTGGTGTATTAAACAATCTGTAAAAAAAGTATTGAATGATAATATAGGAAGTTGAGAAAGAAATTAACAGATAAATTAGATTAAACGACTTTACTTGTGTGGATTTGTATGAAGATTTTACATAATTCGCAGCTCTACCATTCTTCCTTCTATTTCATTTTAAGAAGGATGGCATCCTATTGATTACATGAGGGTCGACATTTCGTTTTATTTCCTCGACTTTTATTTATTGAATAGCTGTTATAAATATGCTTAGATTAACCACAGTCTTTTATCGTCAATTATTTTTCTTCATTTAATCCCAAAAAACGCACGAATTCTAAAGTATTTGCAACCTTCAAAAACACATAAAAATAAGTTTCCATTGACGTATTCATTTATTTACATTCCAAGTCTATTCTTATTCATCATATAACCTATTACATATAATTGATTCTATTGCTAAATTTTCTCTAGACACTCAAAACACATCTGCTATCGAGAGATAATGCAAACTATCTAAGCAAAAAATTAACATTCTTTCCTCAGACTGTAGGTGTAAACAATAGAAGATCTTACAGGAGAAGACGCCCGAAAACTCTTTTTCCACCTCTCAAATTTGATTTCCTGGAAAAAGTCAAACACCGCGCCCACTCATACGCACCGCCGACAAACCTCACTACCGTAAATAAATGTTATCTGTGATAAAAATAAATAAACATTGATAGGTTACACCATGGAGCTATTAACTGAGATGGTTAGACCTAATCGAATATATCCCCTTTTTAGCATAGTTTGCATTTCGAAGTTTTAAGATAATGTTTGATTTGTTAGCTATTTACGTAGATGAAAGACACATTAAGCCTTTGCTTAAATAGATTACAACAGTGAAAATAGAACCAAAAATAGCATGAACAGCGATACAGTTTACGTTTGTTTACGTCAGATTTAGGTAGAAGTTTGTCATGTGTGTACTGTTTCGTGAAATAAATAAAACTGGTGTAGCTTTATTTTGTTACTTGAGTTTTTGTGTTTCCATTGGAATGTTAAAGAGGAGACAATAAGGACGTTTACCTCTCAGAAAGCTACAGATTTGGCTCAAGCTTGTTGTCTCACCACCTTTTCCAATTCATCATTTTACAGAGCAAACTGTCGCAATGTCGGATGCAGCTGAAAAAGGAAAGTTACTGGTTGACTCCAAGCAATCTATAGAAATATGGAAATCTGGTATTCACAACTACAAAGGATTCAACTTCTCCTGGGCACAACCGAAGGAGATGTTCGAGGCTCTGCAATCATTCGAAGTTCGAGATGATGACGTTTTCATCATAACATATCCCAAATCAGGTACAATCAGTTCAGTTTATTGGTAATTATATTGTTGCCATGTAGCCAAGAAAATTCTAGTAGGAATATAGACTTTCCCATTTTTTAGTGACTAAGATTTGATGACTAAAATTGAAAAAAATCAGTTACATACAGATTTGGAGATGTCCGCCCTTGGACACACCTCCATTGCTATTTTGCTATTTTCACGATTTCTGCACCAAATTTCAAAATTGAATCAGGTAAGATGGTACAAATAACCAAAATAATAACCCACGATTTTTAAATATAAAATCTTGACAAGATTTTATCTTTTTGTTGTTGTCAACAACCTGGGAGGCCTGCTGATTACATAATACATGAGGAAGATGTTGGTTGAATGTCCTTCTATGGTGCTTAAAAGGTCATGTCAATTTGAGAACATCCGTGTTACAAGGAATTGATTTTTGAAATGTGATGTGACATTCTTTATTCTAAAAAATATGTATTGTTTATGGTTAATAGCACCATATGAGGAGTTCTGACACAAAAACGATAAAAATCTGAAGATATTACTCTGTTTTTGTCTTGATTTTAAAGATAAATAATTATGTATGCATTTGTGTTAACATTTATTTGACTTACTTTGCAGCAACGGCAACTAGCCTAGCTCATTTGAAGTAAATTAAATTGAATTTAATAAATAATTATTTTGAATTTTGTGTTATATGAGGAAACCCCAATTGCAATTTATCTTTTAAAACATATGTAAATTGAATCTGAATAAAAAGAAATTTTATAAATAATTATTTTGAATTTTGTGTTCACTATTTCATAAATAATTTATGAAACCTCTTACAAATTTTCAATATGGGATATAAACTCAGACAATCAAGATTTAAACTATAATTGTTTACTTTTCAAAAATCATTTCTTGTAATGTCCAACAGTTCCTTGATACAAATACCTGTTTTAATTACAGGATTTTAACATTCATTTTGAAGACAAACTGAATCATATCTGGTAATAAAACTCCTACTCATATCAGTGGTCATACTTTAGACTTATTTATAACACGCTCAAATATTGAACTCCAGTTATCATTCCCTACATCAGATTTTTACATATCAGATCATTGTTTCATTTCAACTTTCCTAAGATTCCCAAAACCAAAACTTCATGAAAATACAATTGTTTACAGAAAATTCAAAACCATATCCCCTCCAACATTTCAATTTCAATTGGATTTGTCTAAAAGCTTTGCTTCAATGTCTGAAATTGAGGATGTTGAAGAGGCGGCCTGCATGTATGACTCATGTATAAGACAGGTAATCGACAATCATGCACCTGAAAATGTAAAAACATTGGTAACTCGTCCAAAAATACCCTGGTACAATGATCAGATCAAGGATCTAAAAGAGAGAAACGCAAAGCGGAAAAGATTTGGCGCTATTCAAAATCTAATGTTAGCTGGATTACTTACAAAGAAAAACGTGACATCTACACAACTGAGTTGAATAATGCCAGACATCAATTCTACTCTAATGCTATTGCTGAAACAAATGGTGATCAAAAGAAACTTTTTAGAATCATGGATACTCTGCTTGATCGAAAGCCCATCACCCCACTACCTCCTCACAATGATGCTTCTCATCTTGCCTCAAAATTTGAGTTCTTTGTTGCAAAAATTGCCAAAATTAGACATGAGCTGGATAGAGAGGTTGTGATCACACCCTTTGAGTTCTGGAGAAATGTTCCCATATGGACTTCATTTCAGCTCTTGACAGAGGAGGATGTACAAAATCTGATACTAAAAGTCTACTCAGTGCATCCTCGACCCACTACCCACTTGGTTATTAAAGGAGAATATCAATGTTTTCCTTCCAACTCTTACCCTAAGCAATGGAAAGAAGCCGTCTAAAACCATTACTGAAAAAACAAGGGCTTGATGTAACATATAATAACTATCGACCAGTAAGCAATCTTAGTTTCTTGTCTAAAATAGTTGAGCGTGCTGTTGTTGAACAAATGATTAAGCATAGTCAGCAGCATGACTTATTACCTTCCTGTCAATCAGGTTTCCACAGAAACTGCTTTAGCTAAAATTCAGTCAGACATACTGTTGCAACTAGACAAACAAAAATGTGTCATTCTAGTACTCCTTGATCTATTTCATAAAAACCTTAAATAAGTTTTGGCATTGATGGAACCATCTTAGATTGGTTTGAATCCTATTTAGTTCAAAGGAAACAAAAATCCTTATCAGCAATGCTGAATCAAGGGCATTTGATGTAAATTTGGTGTGCAGGGCTCTTGTTGTGGACCCCTCTTATTCACATGGTATGCATCTTCTATTTTTGATGCTTTGAAACTCCCAGTATTCATGGTTATGCTGATGATACAGCTTATACATGTCGTTCAATTAATGATCCATCAAATGTGATCTCAGTCATAGCTGAAATTGAAGGTTGTTTGAAAATAGTGAAAGATTGGATGATTTACAACAAATTAAAATGAATGATTCAAAAGTGAAGTCATTATTTTTGGATCCAATTACCAACTAAAAAATTAAATATTGGCAGTATTGCTATTGGTAACGACAGTGTAAAATTATCTTCCACTGTCAAATATTTGGGCGCTTGGTTAGATCAAGGTATGACAATGGCTGACCATGTCAATCACAAATGCAAAACAGCATTTTACCATTTATTTAACATTAGAAGGTGCATGAAGTTTCTGGACAGAAGCTCTGCAATATCACTTGTAAATGTACTTGTGCATAGCTGCATAGATTATTGCAATATCCTCCTTGCAGGGGTGCCAGGTGTTACAGTGAAAAAGTTGCAGCGTGTTCAGAATTATGCTGCAAGGCTCGTCACAAGAAGCAACCGTTTCACTCCATCACTTTATCTACTGCAAAATCTTCATTGGCTACCTGTCTCATATAGAATTAAATTTAAAATTTTAATACTCATTTTTAAATCCCTTCATAACATGGCCCCATTGATCTGACCGAAATGTTTCATTATAAACAAACTAGTTACCGCCTTCGAAAACCACCTTTTTATGTTCAAAAAGTAAACATATGGCGATCGCTCTTGTGGGCCCAAAATTTGAATGACTTACCTCTTTCAATCAAATCTGGATCCCTTAAACAATTCCATACCTTGCTTAAGACTCACTTATTTAATTGTGCTTTCAAGTCCTCTTCATAATTTTCTTGTTCTTTGTTTTCTTTATATTTCATGCTTATCTTATTTACACATTTGTATTTATTTTCTTTATATGCATATTTTGTAAGGCGCGAATAAGTTATTTAGATAATGCGCCATATAAGTGTAATAAACTTAAACTCAAATAGTGTACATGTAATAGTGTCACCCTAAACCATTTCTGAAATAAACTCCGTAACAGTGTATGTATAATTGTACACTGTGATTGTACAAGTTATTCAAGATGGTTTGATTTTTCAACATGTGGTGGAAAATCAGGACATCGTGTACAGATGTAAGGGCGCGACTCTTTCATGTAGCACTCAGCATGCCGTATTTTTCTGCAAAGTTATTCAAATACATTTCTCGTACAGGAACTCACTGGATCTATGAAATCGTAAACCTAGTCAGAAATAATGGTGACGAAACGAAGATTGACAGAACTAAGATGGCGACAATACTAGATATAGTCTTATGCCCATCACCCGAGATGGTGAAATCAACTATTCCTGGCCACAAACAAATGGAAGACTGGAAATCTCCAAGGATTGTACCAACACACATTATGAAAGACCTCTCCCCGCCGCAGATATGGTCCAAAAAGCCAAAGGTAGGCATTTTTTCTGTCTTACTTTATTTCATGAATTTTATATTTTTTATCGGAGCAGATTTCGCCCAATTTACAGTGAATGCAGGCTGGCACCGACATGTATATAATTGGAGAAAAACTAGGAAGCTGGGGGAAGTGTTCCCTGAAAGGATTTCACATTCTGGTCCTGTCGAATACTTTCTTCCCGCTTGGGAGATAAAAGTGGAAAATTTGGAACATAAAATGGAAAAACTCGATGGAAAATTTGATTTCATTGGAAATTTTGATAAAATTTTGCAACATTTCCCGCAATTGAAGGAAAATTTCCCGAATATTGAAAAAGATTTCCCGATTAGCAGATGTTTAATAGCAACTTAATTAGCCATTGCATTTTGCCCATCGGGAAATTTTGGAGGATCTTGCATTATCTTTATTAGCTTTTCCGAACAATAGTACTCAGCGAAAGAAAGATAAATAGTTAGGTCTATATATGTATTAAAGTATATACAGATATCAAGACCGACGGATTAAAATATTGGGGATGATCTCCCCCTTCTCCACTCTCCTCTGGCTACGCCACTGGTGTGTAATACAAAATGTAAGAATGATTTTTTCCCAAAATAAGTACTGAGTAAGGTTGACAGAAATAAAAAATTAAGTCTTCTATACTATCGTAAATGTTTTGGTCATGGGAGATCATGGGTCTGCCAAAAGTGGGTTGTAAAGTCAAAAGTAAGGGGAAATCACAAAATCATGCCAAAATGCAAAAATAATCATACAAAATGTAAGACTTCGGGAAAAGTGCCTCTTCCCCCTCCCACCCCTCCCCCACCCTCAAATCCAGCCTATGGTTTTGGCCTATGTATACCTGGGTCGCCTATTTGTTTATGATGATCACAACATTTCGCTTCAACTCTAGCTTTGCTTCTCATTAATAGATTATGTCTCTTTCTTGAAAGGTTATCTACTTTGCAAGAAACGCCAAGGACCTCGCTGTCTCCTACTTCCATTACTCCAAAGGGAGTCTTCCTCCAGAACTTCAGAATTTCGAGGCTTTTCTTCCGTATTTCTTCGCTGATGAAGGTATCATGCTTTTCTAATCTCATCTCCTACACTAAATTAAGAATAAGACTAGTGATTCCACACTTCAAAAAAACTAATTTCTTGCAATGAATTCCTAGATTTCCACAGGTGTGTTGACTATTTCCCTAAATTTAAACTAATAAGAAATAACAAAATATTGAATACAATACGGGAAAATATCTTACAAAGACTTGATTGCAAAAGAAAAAGGTGCGATGAAAAAAAAAATAACATACAAAGAGAAGGACAACATGGACAAAAACAATGCCTTACTTACCACACGATTTTCCCTATTTCCCTGCATTTTTAAATTTCCCCAAAACATGTAAGCTTTGGGTAGTTTTGTTAAAGGTGCAAATGATTTAGACGTTACGCCCCATATAATGCCATATGTGTTCAAAATCCATAAAATTTACTTCCTTGGTATCCTATAGCCGCCAGTCAGCGAGCTAGTGTGACTCCTTCCTGTTGGGCGAAACGGTCTGATTCTAAATTTTATTTAGATTGCTATACCCTATAACAGTCTAAGGTTTTTCTTCTGGTCAATATCTATGATCATAGGTATAATTATACGGAGGGCAAGGGGAAAATGCCTCCGTATTTATATTATGCAGGTGGACCTTTTTGTATTTGCTTTGATTTTGTGATTCCCCTCCATCCCTTCACCTTTACACCCACTCAAATTTCGATAGGCAAGACCCACTCCAATCTATGTTTTCCATGCTATGAATAAAATGTTTGTAGACTGGTAGAGTAAAATTCTCTCTCCCATGATTCGTGCTAAAAGATTTACAGCTTTAAATATAAGCGAATGGTACGATGAATACACCAAGAAGTTACATGTTATACTTTGCTTCTATGTAGGTAAATAGCTGCGTTTGGTTTCATTGTGTCTTGAATAATACATATTGCAAAAATTATTTTCAGGGTAATCACAACATGTATTTTGTAGACCAATTCCACGTGTTGTTCTTCTTTTACAATGGTTTGTAACCTAATCGTACGTTTCTTTTCTCCCTTCTTTTAGTCCTTATGGGAACATGGTTTAATCACGTCAAAGGCTACTGGCAGCACAAAGATGACCCTAACTTTCTTTTCATGAAATACGAAGATTGTCACAAGGTAAAATCTTCATCCAGTTCATGCCTTAATCAGCTCAGTAAATGACATTCTCGAGCTTCAAAATCTATTTAACGATTCAACAACATTTCTACAAATTTTCGCACAAGTCTTTTTCAGTAGTGCTGGAACAGAAAATGTGGAATTCTTGAAATAGTACAATACAAACTTTGATCTCTATATTCATATCTAAATAGATGCTCAAAACATATTGTATTGTAACGGTCCTTGTATTGCCTAAATTGAATGCTTTGTAAAGGAAAAAATAGCGGTCAAATTTAGGGAGTGATATACGCAACCCCTTTTCTATTGTAATTTTGCAAACTTAGACATAATGATATTTTCTATATCACATAAATATTTATTATTGTGATATATCCACAAGACTGTTAAATCCATGTTTATCAAGTTATTTTTCATAAACCATCATACGTGGACCATCTTTTTGAAAACTTGTTTATATGCTTGTAATGGTCGATTGGTCGCCACCACATGGAATAGGCCTTGTTTCTATTGTGTATATTGTAAATGTTTAAAGAAGTGGAAATAAATAAACATAAGCATATAACTTATGTTTGTTAGTGTTTAAGTATCCCATTTTGCTTGGTTCTTTTGATATTATTAATACAGTCGATTATGTCTTCAAAATTGATTATACTTTCAACGCTAAATTCAAATTTATACACCAGATATTTGTCTGTCATTTTTGTTGATTCGTTACAGGACTTAAGGGCGAACGTTGTCAAAGTGGCAGAATTTCTCGGAAAGAAATTATCCGACGAAGAAATTGACAAGATTGTGGAAAAATCCACAATGAAGGGTATGAAAGCATCATATGACAAAATAGAAGAAAATTACAAGGATGTTGGAAAACTCTTTACTAGAATGTTTGGACAGCTTCCATACCTCCGAAAAGGTAAAGTCTTACACAAAGGCGGAAACACACACCCACACTTACAAACACACACACATATACACTTTTTTCCAAATTTGTATCTTTTGTATGGTGTTTCTTTTAATCTTTACGTGATATTGTTATTTCCCATCCCCACACACGTTTTATCCCCCCCCCCCCCTCCCGCACTTCCGGTAAACAAATTCCGCCCACTGTTTTACTGTAATTCATAGACGTTTATATTACAGCTGTACTTTAGTTGGAGAGCGAAACATAATTAGGAGGGGGAAAATTGAAACCCTTTTAAATTATACATATAATTCAAGAATGCTTGCATTTTTTATTACAAAACAAAAACACTGATTAGCAAATCTTTAGCTTTTGGGCAAGTGCACCCCTTCGCCGAGCCGCGTGTGGATACACTGTTCATTATACTTTTCAACAAGATAATAAGCACACGTTTCAATCACATTATAACAAATACACCATCATTTATCTAGCCAACAATTTTTGCAGGCTATTCATCGATATGGTATTACCACAGCCTGATTTGTATTTTAATATATTTTAGTAGTTTCACTTCTTTTTGCACAGCTGCTTTTTAATCTTACATTTTGCTGTATAGTTTGTTTATACTTTTGCTATATTTTGTCTTCTTTGTCTTTTTGCCAATCCCCCCCACCCCCATTAAGTTTTATATTTGTCAGCCTATGTTACATTTTTTGTAAACAGGACCTCATCGCAAACCAGCTTTCAGCTATATAAAGGTGAGAGAAAAACAATTATAGTTCAAGATTTCAAAATACTATTTCTTGTTAATTCTCAGGTCAAGTTGGTGGTTGGAAAAACAGTTTCACAGTAGCACAGAACGAGCTGTTTGATAAACTGTATGCTACGAAGATGGCCGACACGGATCTGAAATTTGATTTTGAACTTTAAAAAAGCTTAAGTGTGTTAGTGGTTTGTAATGTTATTCTCAATTCAACAATTGTTTGAAGTTGTATATAACAACACTTCAGTCTTA
Organism: Chiridota heheva; assembly: GCA_020152595.1. Taxonomy (NCBI): domain Eukaryota; kingdom Metazoa; phylum Echinodermata; class Holothuroidea; order Apodida; family Chiridotidae; genus Chiridota; species Chiridota heheva. The sequence goes on along the minus strand of JAIGNY010001746.1, from coordinate 457,437 downwards.
TTTGGCGCCTTAAAGGTACTCAAATCCATGGCTGTAATTCCTCGGGGAGGGCAGTAGCGGTGCTAGGATTTTGGTCATGGGGGGAAAGAGTCGGGCAATTTTGTCTCATGGAGGGCAAAAGCCTATAATTCGGACAATATATGTCACTTTAAGTTTTCTGGGGGAAAAGTGGGGTAAAACATCTAGTGAGAGAAAAATAGCTCCCAGTATTGATGCCACTGGGGAGGGGACTTGTCCCCACCCCACTCTCTTACAAATATTTATAATTAAGTTTCCTCCCAGACTGCTGATATACGCCTTGCTTCCAAACTTGGCACACTGCTGTATAGTTGTCATTGCCTTGCTAAGCTGTTTACAGCAGTTGTTTATCGTATTACCAGATTACTGAAGAGCAAATTCTTCCAACCATGGATTTTCTCAAGCTGCTAATCGTCAGATCGTATCATCTATTAATCAGGTTAATCATTCAAAGATTTGTTTGAATAGCTAACAACTCGATCATTACCAGTTCGATCCAAGCTCCGAATGGGAGATCTCCCAATCGGGAATTTGTTTTGTCATTATAACTCTTAATGCATCTTTCCTAATTCAAATTGCTCTAAAGAAATACATGACGGTTAAAAAGGTTTAAGCCAAAGGTAGAAAAATGCATGCGAAATATTCAAATTTTATTGGTGAAATTATTTTTTCTATTTTCACGACCACAAATTTGACTTTTACAAGGGAATTTTAATGTAATCTTTACAAATTAATTTCAATATTTTTTGAAGAGCAGATTTTAACATTTTAATCACCAGCAAAAGCTCAAATTATACAGAAATATTAATTACAATATCATTTCCAAAGTATACAATTATAGAATTATAGAATTTGACAAGCAAAAATATAAAAAAAAACATTACCAGCTGAACTTATTCGCAACAATTTAAATTATGGTCACTGCGCATGTCTCGATCTCCCAATCGGGAGATCTCCGGATCAGGAGCGTAGACTGGACTGATTACTGATGTAAAGAAAGAAAAAAGGCTTACAAAACTTGGTATTCCAAAGTACCTAATTTCAGCATTTCAAGGTGGTATTGCGAAATAAAAAAGAGCTAAGGACAAGCCATTATTTTGTCCATTCATCTTAGACCCTTCTTTTTAAGTCTTCATATTCAGTTATTTATGGCTTTAATTATTGCAGTTTCATGTATACTTATTTATTGATTTAGAGTAACCCTAAAACAATAAAACAGCTTGAATAGTCCGGATCGTATACTGCCAATCGGGAGAGCAGTTTTAGTCTCCTGATCAGGAAATACTTTACGGAAGTATCCCACAATGCATCTACCCAAATTCAAATTTTGTTTAGTAATCATATAAGAAGTAGACAAATTTCGAGCTCGGAGAACTCGACCACTGCAAAGGGTTCAAAGTTTTCTTAACGATATAAAACAATCGTCATGAATTAGCATTTCACCGTGCGCTTTTAAAATTTACTGTGGAAATTTCGAGAAATTTAAAGAGAAGTGATAACTTCTTATTAAATCTTACCGTTAGACACTTGCGCTTTAACAAGATTTTCTGAATTTTTGTTCTTTATTCAAAGTTTTGTTTGGGAATTATTTTTGACTCACATTGTAATAAATATTATAAGAATGAAATCAAACTTTTGTATCATCATTTTCTCTGTTTATTTTAATCAAACAGAGCGTTAAGAAATAATGCACACATAAAGCGACTACACGACAGAATCGTACGACACCCGCCCCCTTCCCTTCTCCACCCTCCCCTTCCCCCTCCCCTAAAAAAAGAAGAGTAGAATGGTATTGGTAAAAAGGTCCAGAAAATATGCTAAAAGGTCCAAATATTTCCCTCGGCGACCCCCACCCCCATCCAAAATGCTGGCGTCACCCATCTATGGCAAAGCTTTCGTTATTGAATAGACTCATACTGCGCATGTCCCGATCTCCCGAACAGGTAAACTATGAGATCTTCCGATTGGGATTATGAACTGGACTGTTAAAACCAAGTCTAAAAGGCCAAGTTAAAAGCCTAAGTATCATTGCTGAAATAAATTGGCTTCGCTCTAACTATTTTACTACACTGTTGCTGCCGGGTGCCCCTTCCCCCCCCCCCCATCCTCCCCAACCCTACATCCAAGTACGATTCCTAGTTCTTGGTGTTTAAGGCTGCCTCAATTATTCAAATTAGTCACACCAACATGCGCGGGTCTTCAATTTTTTATGTAAATCAGATGAGATGAATTGAAAGTCATAACAGTATAACATTTGAGTTATTTGAAAATGATACTTTTATAACATCTGACTCTTGACAAAGATACATTATATGTTAACTTGTTTATACCCCTATCAAAGTGTAAATAGATAATGCAATCTGAATGTCGTCAGTGGTGAAATTCGTTATGCTATTTAAAATTAGTTTTATAACATCTTGACTCTTGAGAAAGATACAGTATATGTTAACTTGTTTATAACCCTATCAATATGTAAATAGAAAATGCAATCCAGAATCTCATCTTACACACCCCTTTCTTTTCACTTAACTTTTTCTCCCACATTCAGATTTTCCCATTGATCTCCCTTACAAACCTTCCATCTCCTCAACTATCCTTACTCTTACACCATTATTTATTAACACCCTCTTGGCACATTTGACTCTGGCTGTCGTGGTGCCGTAAAACATCAACAAACCAATCCGGCCCAAATCTGAATTTCGTTAGTTTGGCAGCAGTTTTCTTCGCCTCATGGTAATGATTTGTTTGTTTGTTTGATGAGTTATGCCAATGAAAGTTATAGCACATCTGACTCTTGACAAAAATGTTTTACTAATACCCAGACCAACACGTAAATAAAACATGTCATGCAATCTGCAATTTCGTCAGTAAGCCTATGTCTTTAGCTTTATTTGCATCGTGGTGGTGAAACCAGGGAGGTGATGATCTCAATTATGATGATGGCATTGGTTGTGAAGGCAATGGTTGAAATAAATCGCTACACACTGAATCACATCCCTGGTGAAACTCGTAATGCTAATGAACGTCATAGCATCCGACTCTGCAGTGACAAAGATATGTTTACGTGTTTCAGATGATCATGAAGCTTGTTACATACTGATGAATGTCATTAGAGTGACTTTGGATTGAAAATCGTAATGCACAAAATGGTACATTGTGTCAGTATGCAGCAATTTATTTCAACCATTGCGGTCATTACCAAATCCATCGTCATAATTGAGTTTAGCACTTAACACTCAGTGGGCTCAGTAAGTATTTGGCGGGAGGTCATTGCTGAAGATGACAATTTGGTGGAGCCGAACAACTCATAAGGTGAAAGTTTTCAAAGTTGAGAGGGGGCAACAATTAAAATAGCTGTCTGTGTAATTTTGGCTGAAAATTTAATGGGTGGGGGCAGGCAAGAACCAATTTTTCAAAGATTGGGGTCATGAACACCCCACTTCTGATGCCTACGGTGATTATTGCTGGATTACTGTGTAACATGGGTGCAAGTACTGCTTGAAACTTTTGAAATCAGTGACATAATTACAGAAATTTGGAAAACAAACTATTGTCTCAATATAATTCTGTGGAACCTGCAATTCCATGTATTTTTTATATCTAGCCTTAGCACAAACGATTTGAACAAGGAGGCCAACACATATAAATTTTATTCATGTTGAAAAAAGATAATTATTTTATCTTTAGTTTGTACAAATACAAACACCCAAGGCCTTGCAAATATAAACGTAAAAAAGTCAAAAGTAATGCGGCCATATTATAAGGACAGCCAATCATAAAGAAAATTATTTTTAAAATAACCATAAGTTTAACTGATTATCATCAAAAATAGATAATTACAAAAATAATCACTAATTATACCACAAATTAATTCTGACTTAATTCCAGTGTTTCGTCTTATCAATGTTCTGTAAGGAACATGGATAAACACACAAGTTTTGGTGAGCAATACGCCACTATGTATTTTCATCATCCCTGTTGAATTTTGAACAAATAGCAATCATTTAGTTTGAAGCATGTCTGATAAAACTTTGAATTTTGAACATAGCAAATCATCTAGTTCGAAGCATATCTGATAAAAGTTTGAATTTTGACCATAGCAAATCTAGTTTGGAGCATATTTGATACATATTTGAAATATATTTGTACTTCAAACTATTTACAAAAGAAATTATAATAATCTTCTTTGTAAAACACCACAAATTAGCATAAAAATGTGCATATCAAGACTGGTAATTGTATCCAAAGCTGAAAAATGCCAATTTTTTGAAAAGATTTTGTAATTTTTCATGGTTTTAAAATCTTTTAAGCATTTATCTACTGCTGCCTAAACACATCCATATACCTTTAACATTTTCTTTATTAAATTTGTGATAGAAAATAATTAATACAATAACAGCACCAATTATAAAATATAAGTTAATCAACTACCCCACCATAATAGTATATTCTTCTATTCAAATAATGATCGTTCACTGGGTTCGTTTCCACTCGAATGAAATATGAAAATAATCTTTTTAATTTTGTGAAATTCAATAAGTTTTCAATTAGGTACAATAAATATGAAGAAACTATTTTCTTACAATATAAGTAGATGTCTGCAGGATACCAGCAAAATGTAAGCAAACTTTTAAAGGTATAAAATCTATTCTTGCTATTATTGAAGAAATGAAGAACAAATTCAGATATCAACAGATGAGTTTATTTTCTATTAGTTGGAAAATGAATTAAATTATAATAGTGCAGGATGGGGGATATAATTATTCTAACTGGCACTTTTTAAGTTTCAATGAGCAATAATTTCCCATTGCTACAATACTCTTTTCAATTAAGTACATCAATAAATATGAAGAAAGTGTTTTTCTTCACTGAAGTAGATGTCTCCAGGATACCAGCAAAAATTAGACAAACTCATTAAAGCTTTAAAATCTATTCTTGCTATTATTGAAGAAATGAAGAACAAATTTAGATATCAGCAAATGAGGTTATTTTCTATTAGTTGGAAAATGAATTAAAATATAATAGTGCAGGATGGGGGATATAATCATTCTGTTTGGCACTTTTAAAGTTCCAATGAACAACAATTTCCCATTGCTAGAATACTATTTTCAAATAAGTACACCAATAAATGAAGAAAGTATATTTTTATATAAAAATAATCATTTTAATTACTTTCTCTAATTGGCACTTTGAAAGTTTCAAAGAACAACAATTTCTCAGTGCTAGAAAACTGAAAGTCAATATAGCCCATGCTTGCTGTCAATTTATGAAAATTCCAAAAAGCTAGGATCACATTTAGTGAGCATCGATCAATCATAGTACCACTAAAATGTACATGGATTGGTAGAGATTTTATAATCATCAAAAAGCGTGTATAATCTGAACACAGTAGTGTATAAAGCTAAGCTAAATCCATCCAAGCCATTAGGTGCTTATTCCTGGCTTCCATGGTGCAAGCAGATGAGAGTACATGACTCCCCCTGGACGGGACATGCAGTCCATTGCAAATTAATTCCCCAGCAGTGCTGGCTGGTACTCATTTTACAGCTGAGTGGACTGAAGCAAAAGTAAAGTGTCTTGCTGAAGGACACAATGCATCGCTCACAAAGAGAATCGAACCCGGTACCTCTCAAATACAAGCATGACTCCTTAATCACTGAGTGAATAAATCACCGCAAAAGAACCTGTAGTTTCTGAATTAAAACTAATTAAACTTTGAAGAATTTTGCATGTATGAAAAAGTTGTATTGCATGAAAGACAAAACATTTCCATTCTAAATTTCAGTTTCTGAAAATCATAAGAAGTTTTCTCCTAATACCATTTTATTTTAATGGATTCAAAATCTCCTGGTCATATTTAACTGCTCCCATTCAAAGAATATTAGTGAAGGATTGAAAAACGATAAGTTAACATGTGAAGAAATTCATGCTTTCTTTATTTAATGTCACACATGAAAAATTACTGCATAATTTATTATAATGCCTTAAAATTCAAAATGCTGAAACATGGGCAATCTTATTTGATTTTGATGAAATGTTTTGATATTTTAATAGTTTGTAGCAAATTTTCTTTTAATTGAGCTCTCAAGTGTTGCCTTAGATTTTTAAACAGACATAAGTAGTGCTCAACCATTTTGAACCTCTAGCTCCCTTCTGTTAAACAAGGTAAGGTATCAAAAGACTATTTGTACTCTTCAATAATAAGAGCATGTATGCGACTAGTGCCACATCCTTTAGATCTACTTAGAAATTATGTATATTTGTGAGGTCTAGGAGTAATTCAAAAATTATATATATCACAAAAAAATGTTCCATACCACAATCAATTTTCCATTATTGCAATGTACAACTTAGATGTCACCATAGAAGTACAAACGGAGAATGCTGAGAGAGCTTGGTCGGTGAGTGAAGCCAACATGTATGTATTAATGAAAGTCAACAAAAATCTATAAAAGTCACTTTATTTAAAAAAACTGAAGTTTCAATTTTTTCTTTTCAAAATATATTACGTAGCGTTTGGTATTCTAGGTAAAATTAAATTATCAGGAAAAACCCATGTTGTACTAACACTGATTTAGGCTGATTTTATAACCTTAGGCCATGCAAATTGTCAAAATAGGTCCAGCCTTACAGTAGCTCCATGTTGCAGAGGAAAATAAAAATGAATTTAATATTTGTGGAGCGTTCAGATACTGCCTTTATACACTTTGCAAATTGTTCATTATATCTTGCAAATGAGATCATTTGTAGTATAATGAGGTTGTTTCAAATGTTCACGTTGACATTATCTAACACTAGGCCAGGCCAATTTTGCCTAAGGTGGCCTAAAGGTAATAACAAATTGTCCCACAATTCCGCTTTTCGTGTAAGGACGACATTTTTTCCCAATGACTTTGATATTACCTAGAATACAAAAAGTTACATAACACACTTGGAACAGAGAAAAATTGAAGGAACAGTTTTTTAAATAAACTAAGTGACTTTCATAATTCGTTATTATAAGAGTCAATGGGGAAAATCACAATTTTGGTGACTTTTTACTTCTTGGCTTCATTCGCTTACACAGCTGTCATTGAGAGCTCAGCCTTCTCTGTATTATATGAATGTCACTCGAGTACACATGTCCCTGAAATGTACCTACACCTTTATATACATATATATATATATATATATATATATAAATTTGTCTTCTGTAAGGGTGGATACTGTACATCAAACCAGAATGCAAATATGCAAACAGGTGATGATGCCCAAACATATATAATATATATATATATATATATATATATATATATATATATATATATATATATATATATATATATATATATATATATATATATATATATATCAATACAGCATTGTCTTCAAATTCTTTTGTACAGATGAACACAATATTTTGTATATATATATATATATATATATATATATATATATATATATATATATATATATATATATATATATATATATATATACTCAAGTACAGCATTGTCTTCAAATTCTTTTGTACAGATGAACACTGAAGCCCTTACTTTCTATTATATAGTAAAACAAATGACCTTAAATATGTTTATCTTAAAGGGCCTGAGCAAAATGGTAAATAAGCTATTCAAAAAATCTTGTACGAAAGACGTAAAAAAAACAATATATATATATATCAATATGAAAAACGAAAATAACTGTGTGTCATTGTGGAGTCCCAAAACAATGTGAGTACACTTGTCTTGCAGGTGAAGGAACTGACAATCTTTCATTTGAAAATTTAAATCAGCTGGAATATTTAGCATGAAATATGAATCCATATTTGATGACCTAATTGAGAAGCTGACAAAACTGACAAGTTGAAGAAAAGATACTTCTATTATTCTCAAAATATGCCTACAGTACATGAACAAACAAACAAAAATGTCAGTTTTTGGTTTTAGTCTTCCTGTTCTGAGTGCACAATACTGCCCCTTTAAGAAAGTCCTGCCAGTGACATGTCACATGACAAGCTATCTCAAATAGAAGCTATGACATGTGGCTTTTCTCCTTGCAATATTCACACTCAAATATATTACAGCTGTTGTTACCCTTTATCAGTTACTTAATGATAATTTGTATTTTCATGGTAATTTATAACTTCCTGGCTATAAAGTCATTCATGTTCTCACAGAAAGCGAACATGCAGAATGAGGGTTGCTATTAGCAAAATAAAAACTGTATTTCAAGACTTAAAATAAAACTGGTAAAGTAAAAGTGATGAATTTATCATTTTCATGCACAAATCCAGCCTTATCTAGCATATGTAAACAAGCACACATCTGTTCCATAAAAGAGTATTTACAGGCAATTAACGTCTTTGGGTTAGGAAATAAGCCACACCCACCATAGCAACGCGGTAACTAGGTGGGGCAAACAAAACCTCAAATTCGCAATATGCATGACCAATGCATAGACATTAGGATGTTCATGTGGCCTGCCACAAGCTTTGATCCATTTATGGCACTTGTTAGAGTTTTTCGCAAAAAGAAATAACAAAATTCTGTTTGCTATCCGTTCTGGTTAACATGAATCAGATTTACAAACTCTTAGCAGGCCCGTAAGCCCAAATTTTGTTCACCATTTTGCCGTCACTCAGTCTGTGTGTGCAGAAATTTGTTTTGTACAGTATATTGCATTAAATTCATGAGTTCGCACCATTAGCTAGCTATACTGCGCCAGTACCGCGTAGAATATTTTCCCCACTTAGTTCCAAAGATTTTCTTGCTAGACAAATTGATTGAAAAAGCTGTCAATCATCTAACCCTGAAAAGTTAATTAAATCTCTCCTGGAGAACCAGTACCAACAATAAAGAAAATTTACATAATGTATCATGAACTATGTTTTAAATACACATTCTATTTTACTAAATAATTTAACCAACTTTTAAAAAATCTGCTATTAAATCATAAGAACATGTATATTTACTTCATATATGTCGGCATATTTACAATCTGAACTTGTTGCCAATATATATTGTTGCACATTTTTACATAAATTATGCAAAATAGAATATCTAAATCTCAATAATTTACATCTTCAACAAGATTGACCCAATAGTTAAGCATTTTCCAAGTATATACAGTACATATACATACCTGTATAATCTATCACAATATTTATACTTCCAAGAAAAGAACTTTGGTAAAATAATTTTGAACATATTTATCATTGGAATGAAAGGGGAAAGGGAAACCCCCAACTCACCAAATCTTGTACTTTTACAAAGGCTGTTGCCCCAAAATGAAATGCAACTGAGTATGCCTTTCAGTGAGTGGATAACAAAATGAACAACTTTAAATGAAGATCAAAGAATCAGAAAAGATCAAGATAATAAACATCTGCATTTTCTAAGTGGGCTTAAATCACTGTGTGATATAACTAAAATCGGACTACGAAAAACAAATACACAAACTAAAGCTTCAATCTTTACATATACAACTTTCTTCTTCTTAGTAGCGCGATATAAAGTATAATTTCCAAATACTATTTCAGCCAAGACAATATATACAGATATGTATACTAAGCCACATAACTTTCCTTCCATCAAAAATATATACTTTTATAAAAATAATTAAAAGCCAACTTCTGCTTATAAACACAGGTCTTGTCAGAATCAGGTGTACCATCTACTCTTTCCATTCCACACTAACATATTACTGGAATCCCTCCTATAGCAGATTTTCTTAGCTGTTTAAGGAAATCTCCCAACCATGCATCCATTATTTTGTAATTGCTTAGTGCTGTAAATATACCATTCACAGGATGAAAAGTTTGCACAACAATGCTGGACAAACATTAATGTACATAATAGTATTGCTAGACGTGAACACATATCTGAGCTGACCTTAATAACAGAACCACAATTATGCTCTTCATGAAAACTTGAAGAGCAGAGTTGCTCTTGATAAATTCCCTTCAATAACCAAAATTCCATTTCCTTATAATCTGTAAGTTTAAGGGATATTTCCATGGATTTTCATTTTTTCATATATAATAGAGAAATATTTTAGAAACAAAGTGGTAACAAAATAATGTCAATATCTTATTCCGTTTAGAAGTTACAGTTTTTTTGAAGTATTTTTGAAATTGGACAAAAGTGACTGATTGGCAACATATGTGATGTCATAGATACAATTTCAACAAAACGTCTTTTGTATATCTTTAAAATTGATCTGGATTTTTTTCTCATTGTGATGTACACCATGAAATAAACAAAATGTTTTCTTGTAAATTGAATATTCCACCCTATCTCTATAATGAAATAAAAAATGCAGTTTGATAATGTAAAAAAAGCATGAAATACATAAGAGCTGTGCAGAAATTGCCTTGATGACATCACCAAGCTGAAGGTGTACGAGGTGTTTTAAAGAACATTTTTCTACTCTTTAAATTGTTATAACTTCTAAACGGAATAAGATATTAACATAGTTTTTTCACCACTTTGTTTCTATAATATTTCTCTATCATATACGAAAACAGAGTAAAAGCCTTTGCTCAACAAACGTGGCATATTTGCACATAAAATAAAAGGAGAAGATACATTTAACCTCTCGGTTTTACACCCACTAAAGCTGCAACTAAACATGACCCTCCACTAAAGCGAATTTCTAATCAAACTTGTCTTTTGCATTTTTGCAAGCATCATCAGAAAACCTCAATAATACACTTAATCGTGTGTGAGCATAAAACATCCATTTCATTTATTCACTCACCACAAAACATTAGTTGTGCAGTGGCCATAAAGCGCTCGAGCCTTGGTAAACTTTGAACTGGCCATGTCAATCATCAAACTTTACATCATATACTATAATAAAATGCTTCCATTAAGCTTCGGTTTGCTGTTTGTTCGACAGACACAAAAACCATTTGTGATCAAATAAAGACATATCACAATGGTTCAATAGCCATATTTTAAAATTTCTTCCATTTTGTTTCACACTTTTTTTAAACTTTGACATTATACATTGCTTTTGGACCTTCAGTGACCTTTGGCAGGCATTAAAGTTACACCCACCCCGCTCAGTACTTGAAAGCATTTGTAGTGTTGGAAAGAAACCTGGATGACTTTCTTCTTTTCCTTAGAAGGACACAAACAACTCTGATGGTCCCTAAATGTACATATTTCAGCTTACATATAAGCAAACTACAATCAAGACCTTTTTCTATATTATTTCAAGTGCTCAACTTAAAGTTAATCTTCAAATCACAAGACAGAAAAACGAAGTCCATGCTACCATTAATGACTATACCATTTAGCATCTTCTAGCATAAAAAATAATTGCCAGATACATCACAATCTACCCACAATACACAAAAACAAAAAATTGCTTAGTATAAACCTCTTGACAGTGTAACCATTTATTTTAGTACACTGGTTACCTCTTCTTTAAACTATGACCCTAATACCTGGTTACCTTTTCATTAAAGCAATTACACCTGCTGTAACGCCCGCAGCCACAGCAGCAGAGACGGCTGCGGTTCCTAGCCAACCTGAACTTGAGTTAACCTCCGTTTCATTTGCACCCTCTTCAACTTTTGCATCTTCTTCAACCTCTTCATCCTCCCCTGCCGACAAACCACCATTATCTTCCATTGCCAAACTACTGGGTCCATCGACTGCTACAACCGAAGCCGCCTCCTTAGAAGTTTCCTCTTGGACTGTCTGTTCATTTTCGTTACCGTCTTTTTTGCGATAGCAACGAGATGAAGGAATGTTCAAGATCAATCCTCTTCTTTGAACCGCAGATCCACTGTTTACCTCCGTGTGTTGATTTGAGCCATTTACTCGTGGTAAGGGTGACGAGGGCATGCATGGTGACACGGAATTCAGGGACAGGGAGTCTAGACTATAAGGTGTTCCATGCCCTGATGAGATTTCTGAGAGCATGTCCTCATCCAGCTCATCAAGGTTGATACAGGTAATAGCATCCTATGAAGGAGGGAAGCAAAATGTTTAGTCCTACAAAGGCTTGCTCTGCATAGTCTAAAGATAAATGAATCAGCCATTTTCTAAGTCTTTGGTATAACTGGCCGAGATATGAACCAACAACCCACTGGCTGACAAGCGGGTGCTCAACCATTTGAGCTAATTGGCCAGTACAACTGTCACATCCTAATGCAACTATGGGCTATTGTAAACAAAGGGTGCTCAGATTGTTCACCATATAAGCTTACACTTTAATTCCTGTAGGTTAAACTTTCCAATGTTCAAGAGGAAAATGTGAATATTTAGTTTTTCCTTGCCTGTTGCCCACATATACTATATCAAAACAAATAATACCATAAAAATGAGTTACATAAATTGCAAACCCTTAATTGCCCCAGACAAATACAAAAACAAACATAAGACATTAAAAATTGTACTAACAGGTCTGCATACAGTCACTTTACCTCCACACATAATTTTCTGAAACTATTCACAATTTGCAAGTGTCACATTCATTTTACTAGTGTTACTTAAATGGGTCAATAACAAACATTTGTACCATAGCAATGTGGATGGCTGTGTGTGCAGAAAATACACTGTATGTTATTATATATATTGTTATTATTATCATTACATTTTATTGGGCAAGATATGTTGCAGACACAACAATGCAGCCAAAATACAAGGGATGAAGGGGAATTTTAACACAAATTAGGAAATTTGAGCAAAATTGATGTAAAATTTATGTCAAAAACAGTGAAAAAATCAAATAATCATCAAAAGCGAACAAGTTATCACCAGACATAATTTTTTGGTATATGGTTTGCCAATTTTTGTAGTCAATGTACTATAATTCGGGCAAGATATTTATGAGAATAGAATAATATTATTTAGGCAAAAATCCTTGCCTCACCCCAACTCCATAGACAATGTTAGTCCTGTACACCTACAAAATACGTTTGCATTGAACTGTGAACGGAATGTGGTTAGTAACGCATGAAAAGATTTTGTTAAGGCAAAAATGTATTCCTGCAAACCTTAATAAAAAAATTGTCACAAATTATAAATATAAAAAATAGTCACTCTTTCCACTTACCCAGCCACCTTGATCGAGTATCGTTTGGGCTAAGTTCTCTTCAATGTATTTGATTGCAAAATCTGTTACAATCTCAAATCCTTTGTTTCCGTTAGATATGAGACCAAACGCAAGATGACGAGTAAAGTTCATGGCAACGGCAACCTGAATTGAAAGAAACAATTTTTTTCCCCACTGTTTCTTCTTGTATATCAACAAAACAATGCTTAACTATTTATTCAAATAGCTTTCCTATCAAATACTGTGTGGATTTGTGCAAAAGTATATGAAGCTTCCATGTACAACTTAAAGGAACTTTCCTGTGAATTTTCCTCTTTTTTTTTATGATAGAGAACAATAAAAAAAAAAAAAATTGGTGAAAAACCAAATTAATATCTTATGCCGCTTAGGAGTTATTGCCAAAATCACCTTGCAGTGTAAAGTCTGATGCAGTCCAAGACAATTCTTTATGTAATTCTTCAAAATCAAGTTTTTATTTCATTTTTTATTAACGGTGGTATAAGGTACATGTACATGAGCAGACAGGCAACGCATGTACTGTGCATGTTATTATGGGCAGACAGGCAACGCATGTACTGTGCATGTTATCATGGGCAGATGAGCAACACATATTCTGTGCATGTCATTATGGGCAGATGGGCAACGCATGTACTGTGCATGTTATCATGGGCAGATGGGCAACGCATGTACTGTGCATGTTATCATGGGCAGATGGGCAACACATGTACTGTGCATGTTTTCATGGGCAGATGGGCAATGCATGTACTGTGCATGTTTTCATGGGCAGATGGGCAATGCATGTACTGTGCATGTTATCATGGGCAGATGGGCAATGCATGCTTTGTGCATGTAATCATGAGCAGATGGGCAATGCATGTGCTGTGCATGTTATCATGAACAGATGGGCAATGCATGTACTGTGCATGTTATCATGGGCAGATGGGCAACGCATGTACTGTGCATGTTATCATGGGCAGATGGGCAACGCATGTACTATGCATTTTATCATGGGCAACGCATGTACTGTGCATTTTATCATGGGCAACGCATGTACTGTGCATGTTATCATGGGCAGATGGGCAACACATGTACTGTGCATGTTATCATGGGCAGATGGGCAATGCATGTACTGTGTATATTATCATGGGCAGATGGGCAACGCATGCACTGTGCATGTTATCATGGGCAACGCATGTACTGTGCATGTTATCATGGGCAGATGGGCAACGCATGTACTGTGCATGTTATCATGGGCAGATGGGCAACGCATGTACTGTGCAGTTTATCATGGGCAACGCATGTACTGTGCATGTTATCATGGGCAGATGGGCAACACATGTACTGTGCATTTTATTATGGGCAGATGGGCAACACATGTACAGTGCATGTTATCATGGGCAGATGGGCAATGCATGTACTGTGTATATTATCATGAGCAGATGGGCAACGCATGCACTGTGCATGTAATCATGGGCAGATGGGCAACGCATGTACTGTGCATGTTATCATGGCAGATGGGCAACACATGTACTGTGCATGTTATCATGAGCAGATGGGCAACACATGTACTGTGCATGTTATCATGGGCAGATGGGCAATGCATGTACTGTGCATGTTATCATGGGCAGATGGGAAACGCATGTACTGTGCATGTTTTCATGAGCAGATGGGCAATGCATGTTCTCGTAAAGTTCATGTTATACCCAATTCAACAATTAAACAAAAAATATTTCAAATACTTTTAGATAAGAGACAATTAATTTTAATTGAGGGATTTCATCACATGACTCTAACTCAACTGGACTCCATTTTGCAGGGCAGCGGCTTTGTTGCGTTTCACACAGCTCAGTCACATCACACGTACAACAAACATACTACATGCTATCCTACCAGTACCAGTTCAGCAAATTTTACTGATTGCTTTTTTTTTTTTGTTCACTTCCAATTTTTCGTCATATTTTCCTTAAGTAAGTTATATTTTCACCAGGCATACGAAGAGTAACTTTAATGTTAACGCCATCTGATAGTTCATTACTCAGACAAGCCTACATACCCTATATAAAGTGCTTGCTGCAAATCTTAGTGTGTAAAGCCTACCGTAGGTTAAAAGCCATTGCGTCGTACAGCAGAAACCTACTTCGAACGTTGATCATGATCAAATGGAAATCGAGAAAATGTCTTTTTATTCCCCTGCATACATCTATTAGTGCAACAAACGGCACAGCAAAATTCCAGCATAATTATCTTACAAAAACAATCTTAACATGCAAACGTATATGTAAGTCTAATTAAGTGTACAGCAAATAACAGTAGTTTTGACCAACAAAATGGCAATGTAAACAATGTCCATGACCTCGTGACATCAGCTGAAACACCCTAATACAGTCTTTTAACAGCAGTTATCACAATGTAAACTTTAAGGGCACTATTCAACATACTTGTGAAATCTTTAAAATGCAATAACTCCTTACCTTACAGAATAAGTTATCAAGATGGTTTTTACACCAATTTGTACCTTTAATAGTCATGTATCATATATACAAAAATGAAAATTCACAAGATTATCAAGTTCTAATAATTTAGAAAGAGTTAATTAATTTTGTAAAGAAACACATAAACCTTGTCGTGGATCTGCCTTTATGACATCACTCTGTACACTGCGAGGTCACAGGTCACACTAGTAAAATATTTGAAATGCAATAACTCCTAAATGGAATAAACATCAACATGGGTTTATTTTGTTTCGTTTATAGTCCTCTATCACATACATGGAAACTACTGGGAATATTCCTTGAGTACTTACATGATACCACCCTGGTGCATGGGCTTTAATTGTTTCTTTGAGTACTGCTGTTTCGTTTATAGTCCTCTATCACATACATGGAAACTACTGGGAATATTCCTTGAGTACTTACATGATACCACCCTGGTGCATGGGCTTTAATTGTTTCTTTGAGTACTGCTGTTTCGTTTATAGTCCTCTATCACATACATGGAAATTACTGGGAATATTCCTTCAGTACTTACATGATACCACCCTGGTGCATGGGCTTTAGTTGTTTCTTTGAGTACTGCTGTTTAGTTTATAGTCCTCTATCACATACATGGAAATTACAAGGAGTATTTCTTGAGTATTTACATGATACCACGATGGTGCATGTGCTTTAGTTGTTTCTTTGAGTACTGCTTTGTCATTTATAGTCCTCTATCACATACATGGAAATTACTGGGAGTATTCCTTGAGTACTTACATGATACCACCCTGGTGCATGGGTTTTAGTCGTTTCTTGAGTACTGTTTTTTTTTATTTATAGTCCTCTATCACCTAAATGAAAATTACTGGGAATATTCCTTCAGTACTTACATGATACCACGATTGTGCATGTGCTTTTGTTGTTTCTTTGAGTACTGTTTTTTCATTCATAGTCCTCTATCACCTAAATGAAAATTACTGGAAATAATCCTTCAGTACTTACATGATACCACCCTGGTGCATGGGCTTTAATTGTCTCTTTGAGTACTGCTTTGAATAAGGAATATGTTATCTGGCCACTGTTGCTAATCATCACTGTCCTCAGAGCTTGCTCCAATTGTGGTCCATGGCTTTCCATTATTTTGTCACCAATCTGTGCGATACGTTCAGCTACTAGAGCCTCACGGCTTATTGCACAAAACTGGTCCAGTCCTCCTTCGTTGGCTTGTGCTGTTGAATAATATCATACAAATTAAGTTATTGTATTGTATTTCACTTTTAGGCTAATGCCAGGAAATGCACAAGTAAGTCACAATGACTTGTTTTCAGTGTGTACCCAATGAATTTGCCAGGATGGAAAGTAGATGAAAATTGGGTTAACACCCTGCTCTTTTTGGAAAGTGTTCAGAGAACCAGGCAGGGAGTGAAACTCCAACCATCGAGACCAACGGCTTTACGTCCACTCCAAAAGACGGTGAGCCCCACCCAACTATTGGCCACTTTTCACAGAGGTCGGGTGGGGGAGAAGGTGTGTTGCAGAAAACAAACTTCTGTGCTTGATGTCAGCGTATATCATATCTGGAAAAAAATCGCTGGTTGAATCGCCGTTGGACTCGAACCTGGGACCTCCAGCATCACAGTCCTATAATCAGCCGACTGAGCTACCTGCCTCCCCTTAGTTACAGTAATATAGCTTCTTTTAAAAGGGTTCATTTGTAAAACAGACATTAAAAGGAGCTGGAAGCCAAAAAATGTAGGTGTATTTTTCTTGAGTCTCAAGAATATTCAAACACAATTTTGTACATGTAACGGTAATGAAGTCCTTTGATATGAATGTTCAAATTAATCATAATTATTTCTAATGAATACTTATAAAAAATGAGAAGTGTGTTATATTAAAATTCCTTTTACTTTAAGAGCAAATAAGACTTTTCCACAGGAAGCTCCTTCAAAACTTGGTTCAATTATAGTGTGGTCTGCTTTTAAGGTGGGGATATTCACCCCCCCCCACCCCTCCCAACAGAGCTCTTTCAAAACTTGGTTCAATTGTACTGTGGTCTGCTTTTAAGGTGGGGATATCCCCCCCCCCCGCCCCCCTTCTCCCCCGACAAAACTCCTTCAAAACTTGGTTCAATTGTAGGGTGGTCTGCCTTTAAGGTGTGGATACCTTCCCTCCCCTCCCCAAAATTTGAGTATTCGGGATGACATCATAATAACGTGCATAAATCTGAACAACCAGTTTGTCAGTGAAAACAAAACATTTTACCATTACAGCCAGCCTACCTTTAGAGGCCTAAATCTTTATGTTCGCTTCAATATTTTTGCAGGAAATGTTGCAAATGTGGAGGAAATATTGTAAAAAGATCATATGTATCATGTATACAGTACATAGGCTAAAGCACAAATTGTAGCACGTTGTCACTGACAAAGAGTCCCTGATGTTCAAAATGTTCCGATGACTGAATACTCAAATGGAAAGAAAAAAATCATTTTCCCATTTTTTTTTATCTTTTTGTACTTTTTAACATGTCTACTAACTAAACAAGTGCCTAAACTTGACTTGAAAAATGTACCAAAGTGGCACAAAATGGCAGAGAAAAATGCTTTTTTTAAATTCAGAATTTGATATATTTCAACATCCATATTATTTTGCATATCAAATCTTATGGAATATTTTTATTTTTTAAATGCAGAAATCTGTATTCGTTTTTTTCTAAAAATAGCTTTCGGCGGTCTATTTTTTTTATAACTTGTCTTCAGTACATCCAATTCACATGTAATTTTGCTGAGTTGTGTGATTTATCATATATAAAAATGCTGTAAGAGCATTTCTTAAAAAAGGTTCCCTTTAAAATACAGGCCATAATATACATTTTTGCTGGCATTTACATCATGCAACTGCTAACTAATTAATATACAGAATTAAACAACATGCTCTAATAGCTTTATTTAGTTGACTGTGCTTACATGTCAGAATAAGTTTAATAGCTATGACTCTTTCTAAGTTTAGAACTTGCAAAATATACCTTTAATTTAAGATTTTTTATCACATTAATTCTATGCAAATGATATGCAAATCATATTGAAGACTAAGGTCATAATATACATAATTTGATAGAGCAACTTTTGATCTTTCATAAAATGTATACTTTGTTTATGTTATACTGCCCAGAGGGAAAAATTACCTTATGCTATTGACAAGAAGTGAAAATTAGCTAATCTTGAGATTATCCCCACCATTTGCTGCTCTACTGTAAGGAATTTTGGCAGAGATTAAAAAAAAAGGAATAAAATGAAAATTTGAAGTCTGTCCGTTGAAATATCACACATTTTGCATAGCAAGCTGAATGTACAGTAGAATGGACAATTTCTTCACTAGTTTTCATGGAATTCTTTGCTGTTATTTTTAATTTATTTTTTATAGTTAATCTTAAAACAATGCTGCCTCCTCACAAGGGGCTTGGTAAAAAGCTATGTTATGATATAAGCATTGGTTGATGACATTTGTGTGGTTGCTGACTACACAAGATAATTAAGACCCATGCACTTCACAAAGTCCCTGAGGATTTGAGAGGCTGCCTCAAACTGTGAATATCATGATCAAGAGAATTGTGAGCCTTTTCAGAATCTACTGAGTGCTATAAGCATGGATTTTATTACCTTTGCTAACAAACAATAGAAAACGCTTACACTCTCCGCTTGGCACTCATCCACACTCAACCCCGCTTCCGGTGCTACTGTTGTATATTATGTTCAAACATGAAAGTGTGTTTTCATTTATTTTCTGAACATGTACAAAATACGTCGTTCATACAAAACAATTGAAGGGAAATGTGATCTTGTGGCAAATGCCCTCCCCCCCCCCCCCCCTGCCACCCCTGATAGCACCGCCACTACACACAAAGCAATGACTCAGAATATTCAAGTTTGAACTATGTTTTGATTGTCAATAACAAAGAGACCTCTCAGGATGCATCAAAGGCAATCAAGAGAAGCATTCAACTATTCTAAGATCATCAGAATTTTACACCCTCACATTTGGGATGAGTACTACTTTAAATCTACTCAAGCTACCACAAAGAAAGTTCAAAACCTTCATCAACACTTGTCAAAGAAGAACCTTAAGATCCACCAGTCAGAAACCATTAGTACTATTAACCTAAGTTGGCAGATAACCAACCAATTAAGTGTCAGTAGAATATGAGATCCGCAGGATACAATGGAGTTGGATTGGGCATACTCTAAGAAAGCCTATTTACAGTAAGTTTTACAAGACAGGCCCTGACTTGGAACACCCAGGGCAAGAAGGGGTTCCTAAGAACTCATTGAGACACTACATCCTGCCAGATAAAAAGGACACATTTATATTGAGAGGATGGTCACGATAGAAAACAATGGAGAGCTTTTGTTGGCGGCGTACGTTCCTGGAGGCAATGTTTCATCTACATGTACATTGGCTTACCATGCACCCGTCTTTTGCACAATTTTTTTTCGCAACATCACAACTAAGATTTTAAACATGACTTCATAACTGATATGAGAGTTGAGCTAACTATTTTGCTCGACTGAAAGCAAATTAAGTGGTTTGAAATTTCTAACATGTAATTGGTCAATTTTACTTAATAAATGTCAAAATGATGCTGAAATCTGTTCTGTCGTTCAACAATCTTTGCTCCCCTGGTCATGATTTTTTTATTCTAACAATATTTATTAAAATGTACATCAAAATGAACTATTTTCATATTGCAGGTATCAAAGTCACATAATTTCATACGGCAGGTACAGTACCAAAGAATCTGTCACACGGCAGGTACAGTACCAAAGAGTCTGTCATACGGCAGGTACAGTACCAAAGAATCTGTCATACGGCAGGTACAGTACCAAATAATCTGTCATACAGCAGGTACAGTACCAAAGAATCTGTCATACGGCAGGTACAGTACCAAAGAATCTGTCATATGGCAGGTACTAGTACCAAAGAATCTGTCATACGGCAGGTACAGTACCAAAGAATCTGTCATACGGCAGGTACAGTACCAAAGAATCTGTCATACGGCAGGTACATTACCAAAGAGTCTGTCATACGGCAGGTACAGTACCAAAGAATCTGTCATACGGCAGGTACAGTACCAAAGAATCTGTCATACGGCAGGTACAGTACCAAAGAATCTGTCATACGGCAGGTACAGTACCAAAGAATCTGTCATACGGCAGGTACAGTGCCAAAGAATCTGTCATACGGCAGGTACAGTACCAAAGAATCTGTCATACGGCAGGTACAGTACCAAAGAATCTGTCATACGGCAGGTACAGTACCAAAGAATCTGTCATACAGCAGGTACAGTACCAAAGAATCTGTCATACAGCAGGTACAGTGCCAAAGAATCTGTTATACGGCAGGTACAGTACCAAAGAATCTGTCATACGCAGGTACAGTACCAAAGAATCTGTTATACAGCAGGTACAGTACCAAAGAATCTGTCATACATGGCAGGTACAGTACCAAAGAATCTGTCATACGGCAGGTACAGTACCAAAGAATCTGTCATACGGCAGGTGCAGTACCAAAGAATCTGTCATACGGCAGGTACAGTACCAAAGAATCTGTCATACGGCAGGTACAGTACCAAAGAATCTGTCAACAGTACCAAAGAATCTGTCATACGCAGGTACATTACAAAGAGTCTGTCATACGGCAAACCAAAGAATCTGTCATACGGCAGGTACAGTACCAAAGAATCTGTCATACGGCAGGTACAGTACCAAAGAATATGTCATACTGCAGGTACAGTACCAAAGAATATGTCATACTGCAGGTACAGTACCAAAGAATATGTCATACTGCAGGTGTGGTTTTGTGTTAATGGGCTGTACACCCCTACCATTTTAGAATAGAAGTGTCCCCCGGGAACAAAGTGAGCTTTAAAGATGCAGCTTTTGACATTAGGTTTCTTTTTTAATTCTCTAACATAAATCAAGTTTGAATTTTTGAAGAATGAATAGTTGATTAAAAATAAACAGCAATTGCGAGCCCATTATTGAGTAAGTTTTATCATTCAAATTGTTTGGGCAAGCCGGTTATTACCAATAATGGGTAAGCAAAGAGCAGTTTATTTATATTCTATCGCCAAATATGACTATAAAACCTTTGAAAAAACGAAGAAAATCTGATCAAATTTAGATGAAGAAACATGCAAAATTACATACACTGTACACAGTATCGCACACATCAACAATCCAGCTCATTTGCATAAGAAAACACAGAGAATGGAATGATTGACAGTTTCTAATTCACCACTTTGTAAGTCTTTTATCAAACTAATTAAATTTGATCTTGTTTAAGACTCACTTTACCCTTGCAAAATTTCCCTGAAATTTTAACTCAAAGACCATAAGGGTTATTAATCAAAAGACGTTGATATAGATTTGATATGTCTCAGTAAATAATCTAGTGTTCTTAGAAGCCAATCTTCACCCCTTATGACTCAGGAGCTGCCAAACTTTGTAGTCACCCACCTCCCAGTTGCCCCTGGGACCTCATGGCACACATGCTATGCCCACACACAATGCTTATGTTTGTTTATTTGTTTGATGAGGGTTTAACGGCACCACGACAACGAGGGTCAAATTGTGCCGGAGAGGTCAGATAATTCTAGAGCCTGGAAGGAAAGGAAACAAGGGGAGAATGAGAGAAATTCAAGAACAAAAGTCAGAAAGCTGTAATCGAGAGAGAAGGTGCATGGGTGAAACAAAAACAAAGTAGAGAGGGGGTGGAAGAGGAGAATTAAATATGGTTGTAGAGGGAAGCATGATGAAGGAATGAGATAATTTTATCCGAAGGATTTTTCTGGAAGAACTCAGCAATTGAGTTGTGGGGACCGAGGGAAGCTCTGGGAAGGTTGTACAGGGGGCAAGCAAGGAGAACGTGATGGATTGTGAGGGTGCAGTGGCAATTGTTGCAGAAGGGTTTGGGGGAGCCTATAAGGAGGTGGGAGTGAGTGAGGTGGGTGTGACCAATTCTAAGACAGGTAATATGAACGTTGTCGATACGAGAGAGGTTGATGGTGGATTTGATCGGAATTGTGGGCTGGATGACATGGAGTTTGTTATCATTTTGGGAGTTCCATGAGGTTTGCCAGCGGTCACGAACAAGGGAAGCGATAAGTGGTTTGATGTCAGAGAGGGTTTTGGGAAAAGGGGTAGGGAGGAGGTTGAGGGCAAGCTTAGCAGCTGCATCAGCCCTGTCATTGCCAGGGATGTCAACATGGCTGAGTATCCAGAAGAAAAGAACACTTTTCCTGCAGGGGTGGGAGAAAGGAGTTTCCGGAGGAGGAGGTGGCATGTGAGGTTATCCCATTTAAGATTGAGTAAAGAAGTAAGAACAGCCTTTGATTGAATTGGTGCACACCTAGAAATTTCCAATGCACACCTATTTGCAGGGGAGATGGCCTACAGTAAAAGTAAATGTACCTTACATTGATTACAAGAATATTGAGGGAGAAAATCTAATGAGAATACTTAAAATACATCAAATGAAATCAATTCTCTAACCTTTTTTAATTTTCACCCTTAATTCTGTCATAGCCTGTCGAAATTCATCATGCATCTTGAATTCTGCACCTTGGCTGACCTCTGGGGTGATATTTGGAGAATATTGTCTTTCATCATCTGAGAGAAAGCAGAAAACAAAACAACAAAAACTGAAAATAAGGCAATTTAGGAAAATAATGTAAATAAACAAAAGTTTCCCCAACATTTAATGTGGAGTCAATGTCAAGTAGAGGGAACATTAGCATGTACAGATCTATTCAAGACATAACTTAGTTAAATCCATACTCGAGAAATGAAAGTCCATTAGACTCATGCTTGTCCCGGTTTCATTGGCGCAAGCGGATGAGAGCACTTTACTCCCCCTGGATGGAATAAAGTCCATCACAGGTTAACTCCCCAGCAGTGCTGGGTACTCATTTTACAACTGAGTGGAGTGGAGCAAGTAGTGTCTTGCTCTAACTCATGTTAGCTGTGCTTTGTTTGTATCTAAATACATCCATTGATTTCACTCCAATTTTCTAGGACTTTTTGTGTGTTAAGGGGAGGGGATTCCCCCCCACCTCGCCCCCCACCCCCTTTAGATTTCATTCCACAATATTTCTAAAAAAATTTTCCATTGTTAAAATGGATTTAAAGGTACTAAAATATTCCCAAAATCCAAAAGAAAATACCCACCTTTCTGCATGCTCTGAATCAGTTCTGCTAAAGCTCTTTGATAAACTTCATGCATCCCCATCTTTTCTTGCTGGTTTTCAGCATTGTATATCCTTGCTAAAAAAATACAGATCCAAAAAATGTTGATTAATAAATGGACTGGATATTACTGTAGTTACTTTAGAGAAAGCACAGTTCTAAATAAGATGTTCAAAATCTTCCCACGAAAAACCATGACAGAAATAATATTAATGTAGTGAATACATCTTTATTTACTTCCTTCTTTTCACAATTTAATGTACTTTTCAATTGCATAATTACATGGAGAACGTTTTTAGAGCAAATATTTACCACATATGCAGTTGTTTATGATTTGTTTTCTTCCCACAAATTCACAATTTTCACGCAGTTATAACCACCGGAATCGTAAAATTTTTCCAGTTTTGAGAAAATGCCTGAAATCCTACATGCGTAAGCAGGATTTGCCTGACAAAAGTGGGGGAGGGGGGGAAAGTCACAAAATGAAAGGTGGCAATCAAAAATATGGAGGTAAAATCATCAACGCATAAAATACAAAAATCACCATGCAAAAGAAATAAAAATGGAAAAACTGTGAAGGGTGGAATCCCCCCCACGCCCCTTCTCTGCAACTTTAACCAACAAATCATGACTATGCCTACATGAACTCACAATTGAAGGTTTTTATGCATGGTCTTGACTGGCAAGAAAAAGATCAAATTTTCTTGCCTAATGAGCTCTCATTCTTTCTCAGCTATACATTTTCCATACAATTAATGAACATTTCTTTATTAAAAGAATATTCCATTAAATTTTCTATTAAAGAAACAATTTCATGTTAAGTAATGTTCATATCTTTTTCTGTTTAGGAGTTATTGCATTTCAAAAATTGCATGGGTGTGTTGAAAAGTGACCTGTCACTAAAAATCAACATTTTTCCTCAAGCACAATTAGATTAACTATTGAGGGTTTCTGATGATACTGGAAAATGTGCAAAAAATACAATTTGTTCAAATCTTAGAGAAAATTTCTTTCAAAGGCACGATTGCTTGTGACAGCATTTTCACGGGTCAACAAGTATCTTTGCCTTTATTTAAATTCATTTTGTTTGAAAATCAATCGCCTTGACCGGAGTTGACCATGTTCGGTGTGCTAAGTCATAATGATGGACGCAACATACTTTCATGGACATTAGTCATCAGCTCTCGCAGTGTGTTCTGGTACTGTTCATGCAGCTCCAATGTACTTCTTCTCTTAAGTGGACTTTTGGATCTGCCTTGTATATCTCTTTCTACAGTGTGGGCAAATAAAAATTAACCTTCAAAATCCAAATTTATCATTTCATATCAAATCAAACCCCTAGTGCTAGTTTAAATCAGAAAAGGCAGGATGGCATAAACAAAAGGGCTACATGTATGTACAAGATAACAAAGGACATGTGGTAATAATTATGGGGCATTTCAAACATAAATTAGAGATAAATCAATCAAATAAGTAGTGTATCTTCATATTTTTGTATTGGGGAAAGGTAAGCAACATCAAAATAAGGTTAAAATAAAAAAAAAAAATTGAGAACACATTGTAAAAACTTCTATTTTTAAAATAGATTTCTATTGTCAAAATGGACTGGAGTAAAGCCTTCACATTTGTATATTACCATTATACTCCTTTTTTGGGACTTAATAAACTCTGTACCAGAATAGCAAGCAAAAATTATGTTAGCTATTCTGGTACAGAGTTTATTAAGTATCAAAAACAGAGCATAATGGTAATGTGGAGGCTTTATTCCAGTCCATTTTGACAATAGAAATCATTTTGAAAATAGAAGCTGTTTTGTATACAATCTGTGAAAGGGGCAGCGTGGACAAAATTAAGGACAGGTTGGGGGAAATAGGGGCAGGGTTGAGGAAATAGGGGCAAAGTGGAGAAAAATAGGGGAAGGGTAGAGTATACTCTCTGAAAAAGCCTAGCTAGGGGCCTGGAGATGATCACGATCCTTCCTGAAAACTGATCAATTTAATACTACAGTCATAGTCATGCAGATGTAACATTTAGTCTACTGTACACTTTAGTTAAAAGAGCCATACTGTAGCTTATTGTATTTAAAGGATTGGTTCAGTGGTCAAGCAAGTCTATCTTACAGTGTATGAAAGAGGACTTCAAAAGAAACAAAATGGTGAAGAAAGCATTCAAAAATCTTATTCTGTTAAGGAGATATTTAAGTGTAAAATTTGGAATCATTTGTGTAGAAACGACTGAAATCAGTTGAGTTTTGCATCATAGCCTCAAATTCCTCAAACTCTTTATGTATTTTAAAGAAAGTATTTCATTTTCATTATTTAAATTATTTATCTCAAACTTTCTTCAGGTGGTATATTATAAAATACCCTTCCTAGATTCAGTTTTACTACTTTTTTGACATATTCCATGGTTTTTAAGCCACAGAATCGCAGGACAAAATATGATAGAATACATAGACTTTGAAGAATCTGAGGCTATGATATCACACCTAGTCTGATTTCAGTCGTTTCTACACAAATGATTTCAAACTTTAAAGTTGAATATCTCCTTTACGGAATAAGATTTTTGAATGCTTTCTTCGCCATTTTGTTTCATTTAAAGTCCTCTTTCATATAAGATAGACTTACTTGACCACTGAACCAATCCTTCAAGTTATTATGTAAAATTGTGCATTTTCCACCTTGTGCAAAAAGACACATGTATGAAGTACTTATAGTCCTTTGCATGGCACTGGATTAGGTTCATATATACATGAAAACCAACAGAACTGAAAACTGAAAATATTCTGGAATGTAAAACATCTACTGTAGTGACACCATGCACAAAGCTATAATATTTTACAATTTAACTTATAAAGAAGAAAATTATGAAAATTCCCAACAAGTGATCAAATATTGACAATGCAAATTATTGACGTCATCAGCTCAATAGCTGCTCAGCTTCATATCAACCTATTTTCTTCACTACCTCCCACAATAGTTTGAAGGGTCTCAAATGACTGACAACCCTCATCAACTTTTTAAAATTTTCTTCAAATTAGTAGGGGTGAACGAATTTTAATTTGAAGTATGGTACAAACCTTATCATTACATGTGCACTAACAACCCCTAGCTTGACCCAAAAAGGGGCAGGGTGTCACTGAATTAAGGCCGTAACACAACGAACGCAACATGGGGAGCGATTTTTAGATAATCATACAGGAAACAAATATCATAAGATGCTTTGACTTTTTGCTTACACACTATGAAGTTTACAATTGAGGCTTTCTAATGATACTGGAAAATTTGTTAGAAATGCTTTTTTGTTCAAACTGAAAAAATTCGCTTAGTGGGGTGCAATTTTCTGTTGCACAGGAATTTGCTTTAATGGGCGTAGAAAGGCCCTTTTAATCAATTTTCAGTTCTCAGCTTGAATAACCATGTAATGATGATGCTTCTCTGAAAACAAGAGGACAAATTTTTTTTTCGTTTGTTTTAATCAATTTTGTATAAAATTTGTTCGCCGCGTCACGTTCTGTGTATAACGGCATTTAACCTGTCTGAGTTTCAACCAATCACCACACGAATTTGCCTAGCAAACAGGGCCTCCTTTAAGAAATTTTAACTGGTCTCCAAACATTGGGAAATTTGTCTCTTATTCATACGGATTACGGATTCCCAATTTGCAATCCAAGGGGGATTTTTGGGGTGGGTCAAAATTGGTCCCACCAAATTGTTATTAAAATCACAAGGTGCCGCTGTATCGTGTGCGCTAAATGGCATGTTGTAAAGGAACCCACTTCAAGCCCTTGGTGGGTCCAGGGTGAAGCCCTGGTAGGGGTCCAAGGAAAGCAAGGCGATTTGGGGCATTTTGTAAGACCAAAATGTTCCATTTTGATAAGATATTTTTCATTTTCATCATACTTTTTTTTTCCCATGCCATCCACTCTGCCAACCACTGGAGAAATAATAAGAAGCAAATAACTTGCTTTGGGTTGATATAAAGTATGATTTACCTATTGGAAGCTTGAACTGCAAATTGAGAAATTATTAACATCATTTTGAAAAATTAGACAAAACTAAAGAAAAGTAGGTAAATTTAAAGACAATTTTACTTAAATTATAGAAATATTGGGTAAAATAAATAAAAATTAGCAATATTTCCCAGAAACTGAATTTTTTTTCCTGAAAGTGAAGGAAATTGAAGAAAATATCCCCAAAATGAAGGGAATTTCTTGAAATTTGAAACAGATATCCAGATAATTATCATTAAATCATCTGATATGTGTGCCTCCTAATGCTAAATTTTGAAGAAAAAAATATATCCCCAAAATATTTCCATTTGATATGTGTGCATTTAATGTATCATTTTAAAATCTTTAAGTACCTTGTTTTTTTCATTTTCTTTGACAAAATTAAGGGGAGAGGGGGGCACACGCACACCATGTATGGAAAACACAAAAGTATGTTAGGTCAACAGTGTATAGCATCGGTGGCATGAGAGACCAAATAAAGTAACGCTAATGAATGATAACAAATTCAATAAATACCCAAATAATATAGGAAAATTGGAGAAAATACCGTTGTTCTGAACTCAAATATGTATAATTTAATGTACATATACTGTATACTGTTATAATGTACATTGATACTGTATTGTATAATGTACAATATACCTAAGGATATTTTGTAAGCCTGACTTTGCAAACCTTTATTACAACTCTTTTTGGGGGAGGGAAGGGAGCGATGGCACGTTTCCCCCCCCCCCCTACCCTCTCCCACCCCATAAAAAGCTATGCATGAACTTAGCTACCAACAAACGTATGATAATTTTTATCTGACAACCTTGAAATCCAAGTTGAGCATCAATTGTTTTGGAGACCAGTCATTGGATTTTACCATAACTAGTCCCCAAATTTCGCTGAATGGTTTTCAATCTTGGCACCAACTAGCACGTTAAAAGAGGCCCTGCTAGAAAAAAATCTGTGTAACTAGGTGGTGCAAAAATTCTATGCTGTACTGGTACAGTACAGCTAGCTAGTGGTGCATGCTAATGCGGTCAATGCAATATAATGTACAAAACAAATTTCTGCACACACAGATGGAGTGACGACAAGATGGTGAGCAAAACTTGGACCTATGGGCCCGGTATGGGCTTTGTAATCCGTTTTCCATCACTAAGAATCCTTAGCAAACATAATTTTGTTTATTCCTTTTGCTAAAAACTCTAAAGAACCACAAGTGCAATAAAGGGATCAAAACTTACAGCAAGCCACATAAACATTTAAATGTCTGTGCGTTAGTCATGCATGATTGTGGATTCCAGGTTTGTTTGCCGCACCTAGTTACCATGTTGCTATGGTGGTTGTGGCTTATTTCCTTAATCGGAAAGGTTAATTCATAAGGGGTCCTACTAAAACGAATGCCAGCTTACTTGTACAGTGCGAATAACAATACCTTTTATATGCAAAAAAAATGAAATTACTAAACCAAATGACAGTAGGGTCTTACTAAAACGAATAACAGTGAGGGTCTTACTAAAACAAATGACAACTTAACCTAAACCCTAACCTAACCCTACTTTGTCATTCGTTTTCGTTTGTCATTCACGTTTCAAAATAAATGAATTGTCATTTGGATGCTTCAGACTGTTTTTGTCATTCGTGTCATTCATTTTAGCTTCACACTTCATAAGGCATCAAGAGCACTTTGAGGGTAGGTTTGAGGGCACTTTGAGGGTAGGTTTGAGGGCACTTTGAAGGTAGGTTTGAGGGCACTTGAAATGTAAACAAGGGAGTTATCAATAGTACATGTAGTGTTCCTGCATCTTTTTATATTGAGGAACTGTAAACAGCATGAAAAAAGGAAAATAGTTCTAAAAAGTATGTTTCTGTGGTTCACTTTAAATCCTTACATAACCAACCCATCCTGCACTACATGTATAAGCAGATTGGATCATTAGCCATCCTCACCAAATCAATTGCTTCAAGCTAAAGTGCACCTCAATAATACAAATCAAGGATAAATTAGAATACAAAGACATAAAAAACCAACCAATCTGGATTCCTGGCAGATTTTTGCCACCATCGTGGGAGCCTGTTCTTGACTTTACCCTCCTCTGTGGTAATGGGGACTTTGATTTGGATCTTCTCGGCCCTACTCGAAGGAAATTTAGCTTGACCTCTGACCCTGATGAGCTGTCCACATCCTCAACAGACTGCTTAACATCTATCATTTGACAAGAATTCTCTTGTAACGTATTGATGATGGGAACATCCTCTTGTGAACTTTCCAGTGATTTCACATTTTGCTCTTCTGATGATATTTTAATCACTATCTCTTGTTCTGAGCTTGGCAGATCCAGTTCAAAGTCTTCCACTGGCGATATATGGCCAGAGGAGCAAGTATCAGAAAAGGAATCAGTCGACTGGATGTCAAAATCAGGAGGGCCTATGCCAAGATAATTAAGGACAACGATTTTAGTTTTGTAAACAAAATCTTGCGGTGTTTCTGCTCGCTCATCTTCAAATTGAAGTAAAGACATCCTGACCTGTAAAATGATAAATAAAAAGAAGCAAAATGTTGGAGATTTTATGTGCAGGAAATACTACATAAGTCAATTTTAACATTCAGCAAGAAATCCAATCCAATTTTCAGCACACCTACATTTTTGGCATATCCACTTTTTTTGACAAACCCTATGCCTACAGGGAAAGGTAGGAAGGATAAAGAAGGGGGGGGGGGCTACAGGAATAACAAGGTCACAATTACAGAATATCCCACATTATTTAAGATTACCTCTGTAGCAAGGCTATTGCAGCGGAAGTGATATACCAGTGATGTACCCCTTTCTCTCGAACAGACTTTTTTTTTCCAGTGTAGCCCACGTAGCATACTAATCTGAAGTATATATTATGTAAAAAGTGGTCTTCTGAGCTTTCAATTCTCAAGCTAAGGTGCATTCCATGAACTAAATTCTGAAATTCTTTGGTGTGGAATTGACTTCTTTCTTGTCCCAGATTTGTATTCATATATTTTTTTCAAAGATTTGTTGAGTAAGCAAGAGTATATATGGTATTGTGCTCTGAAAATGTCCCCCATGTATTGTTAATTGTGTAATGTACAGCACATTAAATTGCAAAAGAGGGAAGCATATAAAGACGATTTACTATGTTAATATTATCTATAACACAATTTTTTGTGGGAAATTATCTATATCACAATTTTTTGTGGGAAAACTTTTAGTTCAAAAATTAGAAGATGTGCACGTAAAATACAATACTGTTCAATGTAAACCTTTCAATTTGTGCACCAATTGCATAAAATTATGCTCCAACTTTTCAAAATGTGCACGGAAGATCTGCCCCTCGAGATGCAAACTGGGCAGAAGCATTGGCATAGGAACATGTTTTTCATTGGGATTGGGCGGGAGAGGGAGGGGGAGGCAACAAAGATATGCTACAATACTAGTTCAATGGTCAAAATGATGGCAGCCTATGGGCAAAAGTTTTAGTTATTCATCCATCCTTTTTTTTTTTGCATGATTTATTGATGGTTAAAAGCAGATGCCAATTTCATGCAACCGGGACGGAAGTGGATGATTTTACCCTACTCTTTCGATAAAAACCAGGTATGGTATGAAAACCTATCTCCACTACAAAGGATGGCAAGCGCCATTCAAAGATCTTCAACTGAATGAAAATGCAAACAACGACCTTTGATCAGCATATTTTTTAGCAGTGGAAAAACTGATTAGACCATTCCGGGTGTTCAGTGCTTATTCTTCATAATCAAAGCTCTTTCACCCTATCTTCAAAAAAATTATTTTTAACCAGTGATTAATAAACTTTTTTAGCTGGAGACTCCATTCTTTGTGTATAAAGTTTAAGATTTCAATTAGATGTACAAGGCTATTAATTTTCTAGCAAATGACCGTGATATGGTTTTGCTGCAAACTATAAAAACGTTGCGATGACGTAATTGCAGTGCTACTCCTTCATGACGTCATCGCAATGTTTCTTTACTTTGCAGCAAATTGTTGGACGGATAGATTGTCTTGTCGGTCATTTGGTAGAAAATTCATCGTTTGTACATCTAATCGGAAAAAAACTAACAAATACCGTGGCTTATACACGAAGAATGGAGTCTCGAGCAAATGTGGGTAGAGTAAAAAAATTTAATTAAGATTTGCGAGTGGTCAAAAAAAGGAATTTGTTTATACGGTTCAATAGTCGCATTAGAAAGAGTCCTCCCTTTCGTTATATATATATATATATAGTAAGCATATAGGTTGCCATAACGTTAGGAACACCTGTGGCTTGAACCGGGTACCTCCAGCATCTCAGTCGTGCGCTCTACCAACTGAGCTACCAACTCTGTATTCTTTGGGAGAAGTAAACAATGGTTGGGTGACGCTCACTGTCCTTCGAATGAGAAAGTTCAATGTTGGTCCTGGACTCCCGATTGCAGGAAAGTCACCCCCGACTTCTGCTTCAGTGCTTGGTAAATTATGGAAAATCTCTGTCTGAACAAAATTATTCGAGAAGAAAAGCGTGCAAACGAGGTGCTCATTCACTTTCTGTCCCAGTTTGAATAGTCAAGTTCCGCTCCTAACGTTAGAGTCATCAGCCTGTTGATATTTGAAACGTGTATTGGAAGAAAACGTAGGCCTAGTACTAGCGGTTGTTGTTGCAATCCATATATTCGCGAAATTGGTTTAATGTCAAAAGCATACTGAACGATCGATCTCTGGTCTAACGTTACTCGTTAGGATAGGAAGGCCCAGTTCTAGCTGGAAAATCTGATCATGTTTTTAAAAAAAATAACGGACTTGTACGTGACTGAGAATAATATAATTTAAATGAAAATTTTTACTCATTTACGCCAAAATTTGTCCTAAACTCAGCACTTCACTTCCGGCAGTCGGACGCTGGATGAATGCAAATCGGCCGGTTTCGGAAAAATAAAGAAAATGCTGATGCTGCAAATAAGTTCACCTTGATTAATTTGCATGTCATATTCACTTTGTTTCATTTAAGAACAACAAAAAGTGGATTTACTGCAAAAAAAAGAAAATCATTATATAAATTTAGTAATACGGGTAAGGTAAGGTTTCTTAGGTTTTCACTGTTTTTGCTTTTAAGATGTTTTAAGGAATAATAATATTAATGATAGACATTTTTGCGGCATGGGCATTCTTCCCATTGTTCCATGATTCTACGCTGGCTGAAATAACACTTTACAATAATACTTTCCTGAAATAAGTTTCTCAATTTCCTAAACTGTGATGACAATTTCCTAAATTGTTGTGACTATTTCCTGAAATACGCAATAAAGTTTACTTTTGTGAAACAAAAACATCAAAACAAAAAAAGGAAAAAAACCCGCGACAGAACAGAAGGAAGAATTGAATCGAAAACTATTTAAAGGGAAGGACATATTACTATCACACAGAAAGCGGGAAAAGAAAAGCAAAATTACCTCTGCCATGAGGCTAAATATCCCGGATTTTTTCCATGTTTATGAAAACTGTCCGAAAACTTTCCCGATTTTAGGGTAATATCCTTGAAAGTGGAAGCACTGCAGCAGTGGCGTCTCTCCGAGTCCCCAGCCACGCCCGGGACACGGCAGAAAAAAGTAGTGTTCTAAATATGAAATTTACTGAAATAAAACACAAATTTCGGTGGTTTTAAAACAGCTATTTGATGAACTTTCAATGCATTATCAATTTTGATAATGTCTCACTGTGACATTATTTACAGGGCACCATGCTTTTGTATCGTCATAATGTCCCCAATAATAAAATGATTATGCGCCTCAGATATTTCATTTCGTCATTTTGTCCTCCACTCAGATATGATCAATTTTTGTATACCGGTACATGTCCAACATTGTTAATTAAGGTAAGATGACTCAGGATCGCCACGGGCCCGATCGCCACGGGCCTGGATCAAACTGAAAACATGGAGCCATGTCGGAAAATCTGCACAGCGAAATATAAAGTAAAAAGGTAGTCACCTATTTCTGTTCCAGTTTAGAGCATTTTCAAGCATGAGTTTTCGCTCAGGTGTGTGTCTGGCTTGAATTTTGTTGAGGGGTGGAATCGGAGGGATTAAGCATAAGTGAATTAACTTAGGGATGCTATAACAGATATACATCTATTAAAGATTAATGCTGAGGCAGTGTTTATATGTGTTTTTAATGCACGGGGCACAGGACTTTGACCCGAGTGGAATGGCCCGACTTTAGGAAAGTCATTCGCGACTCATTGCGGGTGCAAAATCCTTTGAACATTAAATACGCATATAAACACGATGCCAAAACAATAACCTTTTTTAATACAATTTTCGCGTTAGATTGTTTAAAATAATGCATAAAAAACAACTAAAAAGAATGAAAAACGAGAAAAGTTTATCTGTATTAAAGAAATACCTGTTTCGAGTATGGAATAAATCAAATAATCCTGCATGGTCATGCACTAACGGTATTTAATGTACGGGTCATAACAATTCAGATTCTCCATAGAAATTGTATAACATGTTTGCAAATGGGTCGGATAGAATTAGTTCGAGATTAACACTATTTTGTTGGATTTGTTATGTGTTCATGATTGCAAAAATTGTGTTGGATTATAAGCCTGGCCTACGATGTGATTTTCCTGCTGTACAGTATAAACATTAAGATATTTGGTGGCTCAGTGGTTAAAGATGCGACAAGTACCGGCATGGTCGGGATTTGCCTAATAAAAGTAAAGGGAGGGGGGGGGGAGTCAACAGTTGGGGGGAACCACAAAATTACGCTAAGATGCAAAAACTTACCATACAAAAGATACAATTTCGGAAACAAATTTTTGTCAACCATCTTGTTTTTTTCGCCATCTTAGATGACAAAAAATGTTCCAGAAAGGTGGCAGATATGAAATATGTAGTAACATGCATGAAATGAAGGTAGAATTGTAATATCATAGTACCTAGTTTAATTTTAATGATTATATATTTGCATTTTACTGAACTTAGCGGACGTTTTGTTTTTTAACGTCATTTTGAATTGTGAGACCTAATAGTTGTACTGTTACCAGTTAAAAACGTGTATAAGACTTTAGAAAATTATTGGTTTCAGGAAAGAAACGGGGAGTGGGGTGCGCGTGTAGTGCATCTGGCCCATGGCTATGTAAGTCACAGTAAAATAACCAAATGCATTATCAGCGAAATTAGGTAAATGTAGTAGGACTTCATCTGAAGTTAAAAAATATCTTCCGTTTTGCAACCTTGTTTTCATACTTTTATCATAGCAACATTATGCATCTTTCAATTTTTAGAATAATATGTTAATGATTATGTATTTGTATTTTACTAAACTTGGCGGACGGTTTGTTTTTAACGTCATTTTGAATTGTGAGACCCAATATTTTTACTGTTACGAGTTGAAAACGTGTGCTATAAGACTTCAGAAAATTATTGGTTCTGATGAGATGCAGGGATGGGGAGGGGGTACGCGTTGAGTGCATCTGGCCCATGGCAATGTAAGTCACAGTAAAATAACCAAATGCAATAGGAGTAGTAGGACTTTATCTGAAGTTATACAATATTTTCCGTTTTGCAACCTTGTTTTCATACTTTTATCATAGCAATATTATGCATCTCTCAATGTTTATAAAATAAAAATAGAGTTTGTTTGTTTTGTTTTGAGGTTTAACGGCTGGCACTGCGACAGTCTGCATATGTGCCAAGAGGGTATTAAAAAATCATGGTGCTAGAGTAAAGAGAGTAAAGAATTTTTGATAGAAAATAGGGAGGGTTGAGAGAAGGAGAGAATAATACAATGTGGAGAGGAAAAAAAAAGTTACAAAACCATTCAAAGGTTAATCTTTATATATTCAGCATAACAAAATACACATAGGTGCCCAAAAAGCATGTCAAAAAATAACAATCAAAGCAAACGAGATTTGATTGTTCGTCTTTAAAAGTGTAATACTTCCTTACAAATTGAGGAATGGAAGCAGTGGAAGCAGTACCAGAAACGATCAACAATCAAATACACATTTATTTCGTAGATTTAAGTTGCTATGTGTTCAATAATAATCAGATAAACACACGTCGCCTTGCAAAAATATACGTCAATATCATTTTTCCCCTACGCCAGATCGCTCTTATCGTGAAATTTCTGAGAAAATAAAAAGTGACGAAAAGAATTTTCTTTTAAATTGAGTTACGTATGCGAGGGTAAAAATTTTGGTGAAAACAAAAAGGTCATACTGATCTGGAATTCCATCCAAGATTGATAACAACTACAAGTATGGAATAGCAATCCATGAAATACTACAGAGATACGGTCAAAACTAAAGTGATGACGCACAGTATGTGACCCTTCACCCATGCCCTGTGAACGAAGACGAAACGTATGGAACCACCCATAACTTGAAAGTGGATAAATTACATTTTTCACGATGCCGTAAAATTACCAGGAATCGTCGCACCAGCCGTCGATATATCGTGAAAACGCGTAGCTGTGTCACTATGGTGTCTCACAGGTACCCGTGTGAAATAATAAGGTGGACAAATGAAAATTAGTGTTATGAATTAAACTTATTATATAGGCATACGTACATGTCATGTTTGAGAATTTAAATTAACCAGAAGAACTTTTAACACTTTAAGTTATAAACAGAAAGACAGTCTTCAAATTACAGTACAGCCGAATTATCAGGTTATAGCTGATCAAACTAACATGCAAAAGTTGCGATGCATTAAAGAGAGGGCAGCGTAAGATTTTTAATTTAATCGCTTAAAAGTTTGTCCTAATTTTTACTCGTTGTTGAAATTCATCAGACTTTTTTCAGCTAAATTTTGTTTAGGGGTGCATGATATGTGGATTCAAAACCACTTAGTAATAGTCAATTACTCCCAATCCATAGGTTATAACTTGTGATGTCACAAAATTTAACTAAAATTTTCTGTAAAATTTAATTTATTTCTATGATGATGGTTTATAAGCGATTTTCTTCCAACTAAACTCAAGTTGCTGCTATCTCTTCCAAGCTCTTTAAATGGGCAATAAAGTTGATAAATAGGGAGGGTTGGGGGAAATTTTTATAGAGATTATACAAGGTAGATCTTGGAAAAATCACAAGAAGGCGGTTCTGCATGGTTATTATTTGGAATTTCATAAAATGATTTGACTTCTGTAAAGTAGAGAGCCATATTCCTCGCCACTAAATAGCACCGTAGTTTTCCACTAAGAAATGATAGCATCATGATGGCAATTGGAATATTGAAAAATGTTGTAACTTTCTTGACCCACATTGATACAGGACTTCTGTTACACCAATAGTTATACCAAGTAGGGGATAAGTGGGGGAATCTCGAACACCTTTTAAATTTCAGCTGTAGCTCAACTTTAAAAAAATGTGTCCAGCTAATATTATTGAGATAGTTTGTTAATGACAACGTCTTTCTTTTATAAATCTTAAGGAATGGGTGTCTTATTCCACCACTTAGTTATATATATATATATATATATATATATATATATATATATATATATATATATATATATATATATATATATATATATATATATATATATATATATATATATATATATATATATATATATATATATATATATATATATATATATATATATATATATATATATATATATATATATATATAT
>JAIGNY010001746.1:325000-415000 GCA_020152595.1 Chiridota heheva | reverse complement strand
CTCGCGAAGCGGTGGGGGAGGGGAGCGAATCTCTCCCCTCCCCCGTTTTTCATAACGTCTATACCCTTAATACATGTCCTCATTATCTTGCGGCGTTACCTTAGTTAAGTGTGTTTTTAAATGAATGAACCTGTTGGCCTTGGGTAACATGGCAGTGGCGTAGGAAAATATTTGACATGAGGGGGAGGGGCAGATTTAATTTTTGTCCCAACAAACCTACAAAAATTACGAGTCTCTTATCACGGTTGTAAAGGAAGGGAAGGGGGGGAGTCGTAAAATTAATATAAATTTAGGTATAATTTCCAAAAAACGAATTGAGGAGTATACGAAAATTGAACCGAAATTAACGAAAATGAAGAAAATTTAACGAAAATGAAGGAAATTTCCAGAAAATTTATCAAAAGTGAAAACAATTTACCAAAAATGAAAAAAAAAAATCACAGAATTTGAAGGAAATTTGGTAAGGAGGGAGGGGGGGGGGGCAAATTGGTACTTGGCCCCAATAAGAAAGACTATTGGAGAGCCTTGACCCTCTCCCGGCTCCCGCTTCCTACACCACTGCATAGTAACGTTTCATGTTTCATACAACATTTTGGCCATGTCCTTCAGTCCTTAGTAAAAGGAAATGATTCAATATGCCTTCTTCCGCAAACAGATTGTATCGATAAGTACCGGTAACTTGTTCGTGTTTGCAAACATACGAAAAAAGGACAAAACTTCAACAAAACAAGAAAGATTTGTTTCGTAACACGATACATAGATATTTTGTAATAAACAACAAACACTCATATAAATAAGACTAGGGATTCTACAACAAATCTCTGCCAACACCTATCTGCCTATGCACGATGATATCAAACCCCACCTGGAAATCCGCCAGAAGAAATTACGGATACTACGTCACTTCTACTTTTCCGTAGGGTACTCACAGTTCTTAGAAATGGTGCAGCGCATGTCTGTAAATTATTTAAATAACAAAGCATAGAAACAAGTTTTCAAAGTTTTAAGTTCTGCTTAGACTCGATGCTCTGCTGTAGATTTTTCTTATAGAATTGTACTTATATTATAATATCAACGTTTGATTTCAAAACATTTTCATTATTGAGTTTGAGCAAATTTTCTAGCGCGATTTTTTCCAATCTGAAAAGAAA
The DNA here is from genome assembly GCA_020152595.1 of Chiridota heheva. Classification (NCBI taxonomy): domain Eukaryota; kingdom Metazoa; phylum Echinodermata; class Holothuroidea; order Apodida; family Chiridotidae; genus Chiridota; species Chiridota heheva. The sequence continues at coordinate 413,849 of JAIGNY010001746.1, read as the reverse complement.
AAGAAAAATTGTGGAAAAGGAGGTGATATTTTCAAATTTCACTTAAGTGGTCTTTCTGACGATGAAGCTCTTTTTATTGACAATTATTGCTGTTTTCTTGTTCGCTTTCTCGGACGGAAGTCATTTTCGAGGAGGAACGATATCTTGGAAGCCAACAGAGATTTCCAGACAAGTAAGTGTTTCTGCATTCATGTTTAAGTTTGTCAAGTTTATATTTTTGTAATTTTAACTTGTGATGCCACCTTTTATATAGATGTTTAGGACAAACAAAAACATGCACAACTACAATTCCCGTCAATCAAACAACGTCCACTGTGTTCCCTTTCGCACCAACATTATAAGATTTAATTTGTGCAACCATGCAATTGATACCTAGAATTTCCTCTAAACTGACGTACAAAGCTGCAAATCCTTGGTCTGTTTGAGAAAAACCTTAAACGTAAATGCATCATGAACTATTGATTTGTTTTAATCATTCCCTTTAACTGTTTAATGTTTACATTCTTACTTTACCTGGGGTCGGGTGGGGTCAGGTGAGGACCCGTGGCTTTGATTGTAGCTGTTGGCGTGTGGAGTGGAGGCGTTTTATTTGTTATCATTCTTGTTTTGTTACTCAGTTAAGCTCACCAGAGTTTGTTTTATACAACACTTCCTTTTACAACCATATACATTCTTCTGTATATACATATTTTGTAAATTGCATAATATATTTGTAAATAAAACTCTTGTGTAATTATATGTAAATATAAAAAAGAGAAATAAATGAAATGAAATGCAAAATAAAATGATATAGACCTACTGAAAATTATGTTCACATTATCAAATAACATGACTGAATTCCATCTGACTTCTACTCGGCCTCCCCCCCCCCTTCCCCTCCCCCCCCCCCCCCTCCCTCCTTCTTCCTAGCCAGCATGGGCGCGGGTTAGCGACATTCCCCATTGCAAAAAATCAATCAAAAAACATACAACTCTTGAACAGTTTAAGTTGTGTCCTCCTTTAAGAAAATCCTTGCTACGGGCCGGTTTCTATACTAGCGTATATTTGGAAAAGCTATTTGAATTATCGGATTTCCGTCTTACGTCTAAGTAGACCAAAGGGGGTACTTGCCATATGTGGATTACCAGTGTTCTTGAGGGGAAGATATTTTCTTTTGATTCATTTTATGCAAAATGTTGGTCGACATAGGTTTTATGCAAGCAAGCGTTTCAAACTCTTTTGACAGTGCCTGTTTTTCTCGGACGCACACCCATGGAATTGGTAAGAATTTATTATGCTATGGAACATTCTTGCCTCCCGTCGTGTACGCTTTTGTATGAGCACAGATGACTGGAAGCAATTATTTCATTTTTTCAAAATATTTGTTTTTTGTTTTTTAGAAGATATTTTGAGAAGTGTGACGCTCTTTAATTTTGTCCAACTCACAGGCGACTGCCAAAAGACGAAAAAGAAATTTCTCAAAAAGAAAAAAAATAAAACACATTTTCGTCAAAACACAATGACATTCGTAAAAGCAATGTTACATTACGTCATCCCCATAACGGCGGGAAATATGTGTGCGTATAATCCCCGGGCTCGTACAAACTATAAATGAAAAACATCTTGAAAAGGGTCATAAAATTTACAAGGAATGATGGAAAAGGAGTATAGACGAAAATATTAGAAGATTTCTGACAAAGGAATAACTTTGCAAACAACGTCTCCCTTCCCTTTTTGGTTCCTGCTTGTAATAAGTATTATCTAGTCAGGGCCGTAGGAGCCGGGAAGAAGGGGTGGTAGGAGGGTGCCATGGCCCCAACAATTTGCAAAACGTTATGAAAAAAATATATTTTTTTATTTATACATTCCCATAGTCATCTTAGCCCCCTTCCCACACACACACACAATAATTTGAGGTCTCCAACGGCCCTGCTAGTGCAAGATTTAAAATAATGACGTGAGAATTCAAGCCACCCAGCGACACAGGCAGACAGTCACACGGCAAAGGGTCAAATACGGCATCCCTGACTCCTTTCTCTTCAAGTCAATTTTGGAAATGACCAAAAATTGAGCAGGAAACATTTTCTTCCCTCAGATTGAGATTTCATACCGGTTTGCTTGGCGCCTGAACTATGAACCGCATTTCTACTGTACGGAGGAAGCTATACAGAATAGGCAGTTACTCGATGGCGAGGGCCAGCTTGTAATATCCAAGAATATTGATGGGGAGGAGAGGGCCGATATTGTAAAGAACAAATTAAACTACGTTTGCACTGATAGGTAAGTTCCATCATCGGTAAACATCAAACACCAGTTTCATATTCATAACATGTCAACAGGGTTCCCCCTTCATCCCCATCCGACCCCCTTAACGGCTACCCACAAGGTAAACAGTTCCAGAAAAGTTGCTATAGAAGATCTCAAAATGTTGCTAAACCGTCCAGAAAATTTTGTTAAGGGGTCCATAAATTTTCATAAAAGATCCAGAAATTTTGCTAAAGGATCCATAAATTGTGCTAAAAGGTCTAGAAATTTGGATAAGTCCAGAAATTTGGATAATAGGTCCAGAATGTTTGACAAAAGTTCCAGAAAAGGTTCAAAATTTGAGACAATGGCCTTCTTTGTTTTGTTGCTCTTATGTTAATTTTAGCCTCTGAATAGTTTAAAAACCGCTAGTGTTATTATTCGACCCTACAATCTAACTGTATAAAAGGCTTGCCACACCCATGCATACATTTATATAAATTTTGATATTATTAAAGGAGGTATTTTGGGAAGTTTGGTGCTCAGAATCTACAGACTGACACATTCATTATTAAGAGATATCAATGGTACATTTACTTTGTGCAACATTTTGGCTGACACGGTCCACTTGACATATTTGGGAAGTTTTCAATGTTATTACCTATTTAAGAACTGTTTGCAATCGTCATAGCAGCACATAGCATCCAAATTTTGGTCCGAAGCTTGCCAAAAACCTTTACTAGAGGCCAGCAGGTTTTAATTATTCAGAAAGGCCTCTAAATGAGATACTAACATACAACCACGCGTGCCCCCCCCCCCCCTCTTCCGTCGGTCCATCGTTCCCCATATCGCTTCCCGACTGGATTTGAACTGTCAAATTCCTTTTACTGAAAACCCGCAAAATCTAATCAATCAAGTTGATTTTTCGAAAATTGAAATAAATTCATTAATCATCCCAGTGGGATTCATGAAGGTAAAACGATTTTGAAAAGAGTAACGTTTTCATTTAAGTTTCCATGGCAACACTATTTTCAAAATACCTCCTACTGGTTTAGATGTAAAATGCCATTAAATAAATTGCAACCCATTGTAACTGCAGCTTTTGTTTGAAACCATTTAGATATTGTTTACATATGTGTGTGGTTTTGCAAAAAAACAAAAATACTTTTCTTGCCAACTTTCTGTTCGAACATTCTGTTCGTGCCAGGTGTAATTTCCAACTAAACCGAGGGCAGCCTGTTTGAACTTATATAGCCGAATGAACTTGGTAGATTTTTGCAGGTACTGAACCCTCCCACTAACCAAACATGTCGGTCTGCTACATGAGGCGTAGGAAGGGTTAACTTCTCTTTGGAGGTAAGAGCCCTAACATCTTCACGGCTACAAGCGGGAAAATGAAGTGGTAATTTTTTTCCATCAAATGTAGCTCCTAATCGGGAAATCTGGTGACTGAAAGCAACTGTCTATGATTACCGTTTGCTGGGTAGGTTTTGATCAAATTCATCAATTTTAATTGGAAAGGTAAACTTTTCTCATGAGCAAATATGTCCCCCCCCCTACCCACACCCACACCCACACACCACACCACCCCCACTCTCGCCGCTCCGTATATCACCTGGTCGTTATAAACCCAATGGTCACTTGGAATGCCAGAAAACTATGGAAACATTATGTAAAAATAGCTGGTGGCATAGGTGTAGGAACCCGGGAGGGGGAGGGGAGGGGCACGTATCCGAAATCTTCCGATAAATGACAAAAGTTCCTCTTTTGAAATAGAAAAGTGCCCCTCAATCATTGTCAAAGGTGCAAGAACTGGTGGAGTGTGCGTACGCATTAAAAACAAAATATTACAAAAGAGCCTCCTTCAAAATAAAGCGACTTTTGTCAGTTCCATGCAGGGAATGTGTCCCCTTCGGACAAGTGCCTCTTTTAAAAGTGCCTCTTTTAAAAGTGTTCCTTTTACTTTCTTGTTTTGTGATCACGAATTCTATCTACATACTGCATGGGGAAACATATGTATCTGACTTGGAGAATGCCCCTAAGAGGTCGCCCCCTCTCCACCACGCTTTTCGAAAGCTCCATGCACCCATGACTGCTGGTAGTAGATGTAAAATCTAAAAAATAACTTGTCATTTTAGACTAATCTGAATGTTAAAAAAAAAATGCAATAGTTTTAAAATTTCCAAGCATTTCTGAAAAATTATACTGTCTCGTGCTTGAGAGGTATTTTGGCCTCATACCCTATTGGAGCAAAGTACCATTACATATTAATTAAATCAAATAATATATTGATTGCATCAGTACTCAATCACCCATACATCCCAAGGGGGGGGGGGGTCACTTCCATATGGGATATATATATATATATATATATATATATATATATATATATATATATATATATATATATATATATATATATATATATATATATATATATATATATATATATATATATATATATATATATATATATATATATATATATATATATATATATATATATATATATATATATATATATATATATATATATATATATATATATATATATATATATATATATATATATATATATATATATATATATATATATATATATATATATATATATATATATATATATATATATATATATATATATATATATATATATATATATATATATATATATATATATATATATATATATATATATATATATATATATGTATATATATATATATATATATCCATTTTTTCAATATTTTCGTTGAATACTCATACTGCAGGTATCAAAATTGACTTCTTTTACACTGCGGGTATCAAAATTGTATAATTTCATACTGCAGTTACCAAAACATCTGTCTTACTGCGGTTATGTTTTTCGGTTGGTTGGCTGTACACCCCTACCACTCTCAGCATGAAGTGTCCCCCGGGCCATACATACGCGAGTCTCATCTTTAGTTCCAACTTACCTCGAACAAACCTCATCATGTTTTTTGTTTTTACTTTTTATGTAAGCAAATATTCATTTTCAACAATAAATTTATTGTTTAGATACTGTAGAATAGCATCTCCGTCGGATCTCCATAAAAGGAAAGAAACCTAACTGATGTTATAACAAAAAATAGCAACCTCTTCGTGAACCCTATAACTCAAAAAATTAATGATAAAACTAATATTATTTATTATCTGGTTACGCGGAAGTTAAACTAAATTAACTTTGACTGTCCTTTGCATAGTTCAGTTAATTGTGGAATCTTGTATGTAAAAAGGGCAGTCATAAAGACCCGCAAACACGGTCATATCAATATTTCAATTAGGATCACCCAGAGCAGGCCCGTGGAAGAGGTGGTACAGCGCGCGCGCGGAACGCCATGGTACACAAATCTCATATACCTCCTAAATTGGGAAATTATACTGAGGAAACGCACTCCCGTGGAAAAGCCTGGCTATTTTTCCGCACTAAGATGCGAAGAGGGGTAGGGAAGCAGGTGGATGAAAACAGTAATAGTACCCCCAGGTGTATAGCGCCAACGGTGGTAAGGTGTGTGTGAAGGGGGTAATAAGGAGTTATTAGACCCTCGACCTTTTCTTTGCGAGGCTTGCCCTCCGCTTAGCGAATTCTAAGTAATGTTTCCATACAGGGCCGTAAATCCCGGGGATATGCTCCACCTCCCCCACTTTTCCATAAAAATAAAAAATAAATCAGTACATTTGGGGGAAAATTGCCTCTTGTCCTCCCACTTTTTGGATAAAAGGACATGTGCCCCACTTTCGGGATGAGAATTACGGACCTCGACCTCTAAACGTGTCTTTACATACTGACACAGTATGGGTATATAGCATTAAGATGCCTCGGCAAAGTGAGTGGGCCGATTGAATTTTTTTGTAATTAAATTTTACATCACCAACTTATATCACCTATCTGCATTTCAATATCACCATTTTTCAATTCAATATCACCATTCTTCAATTCAATATCACCATTCTTCAATTCATATCATCATTCTTCAGTTCAATATCACCATCCTTTAATTTATTATCACCATTTTTCAATTCATATCAGAATTCTTCAATTCAAAATCACCATTCTTCAATTCAATATCACCATTCTTTAAATCAATTTCACCATTCTTCAATTCTCACAGATCTGAGATAGGAGATGATGCCCAATTTCATTGGGCGTCGGGTGTAAACACTTTCCTCTACGATGTTCCAGAAAATTACGGAAATGAATTTGATTTAAGGTACGTATGCCACCCTCAACTCCAACACTATATTATTTTACAACGTGTGATGAATTATTTTATGCCATCAACATGGAAACGACGTAAAATATTTTGGTAATAAATTAAATCTGAAATGACTCAAGTACAGTAAAGCTGATTAGTGCATATTGAACCACTGTATTTCAATGAATCATAATTCAGAACACACTAATTGAAATAAACTGATCTCTCAAATGTCCAAATGTGAGTAAATGTTGTAGTGAAAGAATTTGAATTGATCCTCTTTTCATCATTAAATTTTTGAAAATCAATTTGTGTTGATTTTCAGGTTTTCAGCTATTTTGGGGCTTCGCCCCTGGACCCTACCAGGGCCCTTAAACGGGCACACGCTGTTACGCAGTGTCGCGTTTGGCACTTGAGTACTGTGCCCACAAGCTAACATTAGGTTGGCGACGTTGGAACTCCTGAGCCCCGATGTCATGGGCCATTTTTGAGCATCAAGACTAAGAAATCTTCAGATCAGGACTCGCCCTGGAACTCCACAATTTTGCCGAATTGTCTCAATTTTCAGGAGAAATTTCTCCTCTGCCTGTTAAGAAATGGTAACGCAAATGCTTATCTGAGTAAATTTCAGCATTATAATCTAAAATTGGTTTTTTCCATCAATTCAGTGCATTTTGGAACTTTGTGTTGATTTTCAGCCATTTTGAGACATCAAAAACAAGAAATCTTCAGAGCTTCCGGGGCTTCGCTTCCTGAACCCCGACCTGGGCTCTACCAGAGACCCTTAAGCAAGCACATGTTGTTACGCAGTGTCGCGCTTGGCACATGAATACTGTGCTTCCTTCCAGATTTCTGACGACGCCACTGATGGGGAGGAGGTGGCTTTGTCGGGAAAATGCAAGGTTTCGTCGGGCAAATTTGGCTGCCTTAAACCACACCCCATCGCTCAAAGTCAAATTACATCCCTGCCTGTAGGCAAATCTATAGATTCTAAATTTATTTTTGGTTCCTAATGTACAGGTTTGCTTCATGCTGTTGGGTTCGCGTGATTAACTACGACTCTCCACGTAAATGGAACATGGTGACCAAGGTTAATATCCTGCCTAGGGTAGATACCATGCGTCCTAATTCATCCCCCAAGACGTCATCACTACCTCTGCTGCGAATCCAACAAGGCTGTGAACAAATGGTTGACATTCCACGTAAGTAGGCGTTATTGCCAGTGGCGTACGAAGCGGGAAGGGGGCCGGGGTTTTGCTTTCCTGGTCGAGCCATCTCTTTTCAGGTTTGGCCAAAATGACAGAAAAACTGGCTAAAATTTCCCGAAAACTGGCCAAAATAACCAGAAAACTGGTCAAATTTTCCTGGAAAATGGTTAAAATTTCTCGAAAATTGGCCTCCAAAATTTGCCGAAATTGAAGGAAAATTCCCGAAAATGAAGGAAATCTCTCTAAAATTGAAGGGAATTTCCGGATTAGCAACAACTTTTCATGGAAACATAATTTACAGGTGAAATTGTTGCCCTTGTTACATGGAAAGTTTTGGATTTTTGCCTCCTTCCCCTCCTTCCCACTCCTTTTCCAGAGAGGTGAACCTTTCTACGCCTCTGCTTATTGCCATGGTGTGCTGCGTTAAAGGCTGTGAATTGTGTTTTTCTATAACAATTTTGAAGAAATTTCAGACAAGCTTTAAATTTCTCGTCGTCACCATGTCTCAAATAAAATGAGTATTCGAATACATTTCTGAACTGGTTATAGGCTATCAACCGACAGACCTACTTGTCCCACACCCAGTTGAATTTTTGTGTCAAAATTTGCAGCTTCGTTGTGTGCATGGGGGAAGGGGGGCTAGGGAGAGTCTTTTTGTACTATAATTTAGACACCCAATTTGATCAAAATGGACCACGGCAACCGAAGAAATACAAATCATATTTTATCCTAATCAGTTAATAAGCACAGAGTAAATGTAGTTCCGAAACAGGTTATGATAAAAGTTGGCAAAGCCTTTACTTTTACTATACATAAAAACTTTTTGGTAATATTATGCTATTTTCGTGGTTTTAAGATTTTGAAACCGCTGGGAAGCCCAGATAACGCCCATGACGTAAGAGGTAGAAGATACCATTATAAAGTGGGCATATCTTTGCCTTAAATATTAATTTTGAATGTGCATGGGGAATAATGCAGTTGATCGAGAGAAAAAAAGAAGGAACGGGCGATATCGGTAGAACAGGGGTGCATTACTAAAACTACACAATTTCATTACAACTTGTGTTTTGTTTTTGGTATGGGAGGGGGAGGGAGTGCTACGTGTCGCTCCCACCATTTTTACATGTCTGATCATAATATTAATGAATGATATTGAATTATCTTACATCGGAGCTAATTCAGGATGTTAAAAGTGCTATTCGATTTATTTTTTTATAGATTACGATCCGGACGGTGATGAGGTCCGTTGCCGTTGGTCAGAGTTAGATAAAAACGAATGTTCTTCACCAAACTGTGGCAGGCCGCACGATATGTTCTTTCTAGTTGATGTAAGTAGAAAGTGTTTAAGTACTAGCTTGGTAGGCTGGTAGCATACCATTACCACACAAAGCCAGGAACTACAAGAACAGTCCGGTTTGTACCCCCAATCGGGAGAACAGTTTTTTTTCTTCTCCCGATTGGGATACTTACAGAAGTATCCCACAATGCATCTATCCAAATTCAAAGTTTGTATACTGAATAACATAAGAATCAGACACATTTCGAGCGCGGGGAACTCAGCCACTGCAAAGGGTTCAAATTTTCCTTCACGATTTGAAATAATGGCACATGAATTATTTTTTCAAAGTGCGCTTTTAAAATTCACTGTGTGGTTTTCGAAAAATTTGAAGAAAAATGATGAATTCTTATTATGTGTTACCGTTACTTAGGTAGTCGCACTTTAACAAGGTTTTCTTAAATTATGAGAAATAACTTGAGGATTTGTGAAAATTATTTAGCAATAACTGAGTGATGGTAACCAAGTTGTTTTACTTTCGCGAAATTGAACATGAACAAAGCAAACTTTGTTACAAACCTTCAATGAAACGACTGATAAGCGTCTATGACTGAACTTCACAATAAAAATGGCGGCATCCATATATCACTTTTAGCTCAGTGCGCATGTTTGAGTCTCTCGATCGGGGGACTTATTGAGTCCCCTCGATCGTCGGTACGAACCGAACTGAAGAAGAAATAAAAAGAAAAGACTGAATCCCTGCAGGGATTCAGAATAGTATGGCCTGAAAAAATGTTTGGAAGGGGAAGTCAAATTCAGCTTTGATGCACCTAGCTGTTATGTTCATATTCAAAACTGGCCATCTGGTACCAAAAACACTGTAAGTTAGAATTTTGGATGAAACAGATGATTGTGGGACAAAATAAAGATAAATTTCCCAACCTTTAGAAAGGTGAAATGGTGAAAATAGTGTAAAGGTGAAAAGACAATTAGGCATTATTATCATTAATATTATTATTATTATTATTATTATTATTGTTATTATTATTATTATTGATATTATTATTATATTATTATTATTATTATTATTATTATTATTATTATTATTATTATTATTATTATTATTATTATTATTATTATTATTATTATTATTATTATTATTATTATTATTATTATTATTATTATTATTTATTATTATTATTATTATTATTATTATTATTATTATTATTATTATTATTATTATTATTATTATTATTATTATTATTATTAATATTATTATGATTATGATTATGATTATGATTATTATTATTATTATCATTATTATTATTATTATATTTCTAGGGACATAGCTGTGTGATGGGAATTGACGCACGAAACCGCGAGCCGGGATGGTACGCAGTCTCCGTCATGATGGAGGATTTTATTAGCCCCACATCAGTGACGCCTCTCAGCTCAGTTCCGTTTCATTTCTTGGTGAAGGTTGAAGTTGGGGACAGAGAGTGCGCCGATGTTAGGGCGATTGAACCGTCCGAATCGTGCATTGCTGTGCATGCTGGGGTGGAGTTTAAATTCAAAGCCCGTGCAATTACAAGCACCCGTGAAATGCCGTGAGTAAATTATTAAAGAATCAATATCGCCGTACTTATGAACAATAAATGCAGTACATCTGGCAAATATGTTTAAAACACTACTTACATGAATTTAATAAAACATTTTGTCTACATTAATAGTCCCTTTCAAATTCTTAACAGATCTTTGATTCAATATATTAAAGTAGGCCTATCCGTAAAAAAATGTTAATGGAAATTATAATTTATAGTTTTATTCAGAATTTTTCTGTATTTTATACGGTGAGTAGATTCTATCTGGCAACAAATTGATGACGTCAGTAAGGACTGCTCCTACAATGTATGACTGCGATTTATTTTGAGACTAGATCGCCCCTTTAAGCATCCGAGTTGCTTGCTTAATAAGTATGGGTTCGTCTAAGAGGAAATGGCTCTACAATGATAACGTTAATAATTAAAGTATAAATGTAAAAAGATTTGAAGACAAGACATTTAAAATAACACGTAATGAAGAAATCAGTAAATAATATCGATTATAAAAATAAATTAATAGACAATATAAACCAATAAATTTTCACTATCGTATAGGCCTACTGCGATAATAATTCATTTACATAACTGAAATGTTATGTCTTGGCTCATTATCAGGTTTTTTATGTAAATATAGTCAAGCCAATCAAGTAGTTGTGGGCGGGGCGTTGTTAAAGGTGAGAAATGAGATTCTACCAACACGCAGTTTGTGGTAGAACGGGGACGAAAGAGAGAATTGTATATGCCTACCTGCAGTGTTTACATCAGCTTAACACACTTGCTATAGGTCAAATGAGATTTTGGTCGGGCAAAAAGTCACAAGAGGAAAACTATATAAATTACAAACGATTACATATTCTTTTCCAGAATTTTGTTGTCAGTATGTTTTTATATTTTTATATTTTCATGGTGGTAGGCCTATAAATAAAAATTATATAAAAATAAAGGTTGGTGATATTACACCGTTACCTGTAAAACCTGCAAGAGATTTATGGTTTGTTCGGCACATATCCCCATGTGAGTGGCAAAAGTTGTTTCGTAAATATAAGAAATATTTATTATTGTTTGCCATAAAACCCAAAACAAAGAATAAAAAAGTAACGTTCGAGATAACATAAATATTTATCATTTTTATTTCACAAATTTAATACTGTTTATTATTTTAAACTCAGAGGTAAAATGTACTACAGGGATATCATAGGTGAATAATAAGCATTTTGAATGGAAGGGATCGACAAGGGAATAATGCTGAAAAATGGCCTTAAATATTTTTCGAAAATGTTGTAAAAGTAGTAATTAATTACTGTACACTGTCGAAAGGCTACATTAATTTAAGAGCAAAGCCAATTGTCATTGCCACAATATCTGGGACTTATATAACATATTTTTTACCGTTATTGATTTCACCTTATTTTATTATTTAGGGGTGAAAGTCCGTGGTTATTTTAGATGAATTCGTTTTAGCTTATCTGAATGATGTAAATTCTTAAACCTTACTTTATTTACTTTATTTACTTTATTTATTTGGTTCTTCACAACATATTTACATATAACAATATACAACATATACAGATATACAATTGAGTTTACAAATATTTGAATTGTTGAAATACAGTTATCAACATATAGAAATGTGGATAGGTGTAGGATATAATAATATACAATATGTATGTGAAAGGAAGTCTTGCAAAAAAACTCTGGAGAGCTTAACTAAGTACAACACTCCTGGTTACAAAGTAAGTTAATTTTAGCATAAACTACCCACCCCACCCCTTCAAGTTACTACACCTCCCCAAAAAATTTTACCAGCCCCTACCAAAAATACCAGACCCTATTCCCCACCCATCCCCTACCCCTAAGGTTACGGATATAATATAACAAGTAGTAATAGAGTATTTAGTAATTTTTTACACAATTTTGTCTAATGATTTTCCGAAAGCTGGCAAGAGAATTACAAGTTTGTATGTCACAAGGAATGGAATTCCAAAATCAATGGCTCGATTACAAGTATTAAATCTAATCAGATTAGTGCGACATGGAGGACAATGAATGTTATTTGATTGACGGGTATTATATGAATGAAAGTCATTGTTTGTCTTAAATAGATTAACTAAAGGAAATGGGAGGTCATTATGTGTTGCACGATAAACAATAGTTGCAAGATTGATTTGGATGATGTCAGGCAATTTCAGAAGATTAAGCGACAGAAAAAGCTTGCTGGTACTTTCACGATAATGAGCATTGGTAATATGTCGAATAGCCTGTTTTTGTAAGACAATTAATTTATTTAAAGTGGTTTTAGTTGCACTTGACCAAACACTGCAACAATAAGACAAATGAGGCAAAATAAGAGTTTGATACAAGCACCTTAGAATATTTCTTGGAATATAATATTTTAATTTAGAAAGGATACCAACAGATCTAGAAATTTTGTTACAAATTGAATAAATATGGTCTGACCAGGAAAGATTGGAGTCGATGGTCACCCCTAAAAATTTGGTTGAGGTTACCTTATGGACTATTATACCATTCAAATTGATAGTGACATTCCAATTTTTACTAAGAGTACCAAAAACAATATAATTAGTTTTAGCTGCATTTAAAGAGAGCTTATTAGCACAGAACCAGTCATGATAACATAATAAATCAGAGCAGATAATGTCTTGTAACTCATAAGCGTTACTACCTTGATAAAAAATATTTGTGTCATCTGCAAATAAAATTAAAGATGATTTTGAAGACACATTACTTATATCGTTAGTATATAAAATAAATAGAAGTGGTCCTAATATAGAGCCTTGAGGGACTCCACACTTAACACGAGAAAGATCAGAACTGCAATTATTATAATACACATACTGATGCCTATTAGAAAGGTAGCTATAAAACCAATCAAGAGCTTTACCTCTTATGCCATAAAATGATAACTTTTTTAATAAAATATGATGATCAATGGTATCAAAGGCCTTAGACAGGTCAAGGAAGATTCCAACTGCTGAATCTTTTTGTTCAAGAGCTTTATATAATGTATTCATTGCAGAGATAAGTGCCGATTCCGTAGAATGACCTGGTCTAAATCCATACTGATCATCAAATAAAATGTTGTGTTTGTCAAGGAAAGCTAGGATACGATTAAACATCAACCTTTCAATAATTTTAGATATACATGGTAAGATAGATATAGGGCGGTAGTTTTCATAAACATGAGGATCATCTTTCTTATAGATGGGGACAACTTTAGCAATTTTTAGTCTGTTAGGAAAAATACCTGTGATGAATGATAAGTTGGAAATGTGAGTTAAAGGTTGAAGAATGTGATGAATTACTAACCTGATTATACCAGGTTTGAGGTTGTCAGAACCAGCAGACTTATTAGATTTAAGACACGAATAAGCTACTTTAAAAACTTCGTTAATTGTTACAGGATTAAGGAACAAAGAACTTAAAATGCTCTTGTTTGGCTCTAAGTACTCATCAAAGGATTTGTTACCATTTATATTGTTAGCAAGAGTAGGGCCTATATTGACATCTTAAGAGCATGATTAAAAGAGTCACTTCCCAAGCCGCAGGATGCTGTGAACAAATACACATTTCTCTTTGAAGCGACCGTACAAATGGATTCATTACATTCCATTTTTTAATTTGTGAGGATGGGCCTCTAGCCCTCACCCCTCCCTGACAAGTCAGGAGATTAATAGCATAATAGTTCGTATTTGTATTAATTTGGAAGGAGGTTTTGGGGTATATTGTGTTTGGTAGAGGACAAACAATTATGAACAAACTATTTTGATATCTTTAAAATCCCTCGTGCATGCAGAGTCAACTGGTGATGTCACACACTCACTTTCGTTTATATTCTATAATATGTTTTTTCTTTAAATTACTGCCTATGGTAAACCATAACTTCTTCGGTTTAGACTTATACATTAGAAAAAACACCACAGAATCTCTTTAAACGAGAATGAAATAAGATCCACAACAATTTGTATTTTGTATTTGAAGCTGTGATGTCTGATTTCAGTCTTTTTCTCCAGAAATGTTATAAAATGTAAAATTTCAATATATAAAGGATTAATTCATGTACAAGACAGAACTTTTCCTCTGCCATAACTTGCTTGACCACTGAACTAATTATTTAGCGGGGAGATTTGCAAATTTCATTCCTTTCATTGCCTTTTTTGTTATAAGATAGTTTCCTTTACTTTATCCACCTTTAAAAACGACATACGATGACACAATCTATCCTGTTATACTTATTGAAAACAGCATCGTCGATTTTGAAACTACGAAGCCCGAAGGCATGACCAAATCGGACGTTTTAGCAGAGGAAGGGGGTATCTATGCGATGGACTTCACCTGGACCCCTCCTGCTTCATCAAACGGGGATGTTGAGACTCTTTGCTACGCCCCTATTGATAGCAACAAGTAAGTTTTACAGGGAAGTGCTACGTTGTGAATTTATGACTGACACGTATATATTCAGTCCCCGTAGCCCTGCTGGGAACCGCAGATATGTCATCGTGACAGCCTTCATGCTTGTAAATTTTGTAACGCAAGCTGTATCATTTTGAACTCAAACTGTACCATTAAACCAGCAAAAATAGATATTTAGATTATCTTCTTGATTATTCTAAAGAAGCACTATACCGAGAAGTGAGGGCGTATTTGAGAGGCTTTCCCAAAAAATCAAATGCTTATCTAGCACGCAACAGTATAGCAATTTTCTGGTGACATTTACCCTAACGTCGTCTGTGGGCTATGGAGGCATGAAGTTCATCGATCTGTTGTTGATAATATATTTGCGAAATTCGCCAAAGCGGGCGCTCTAATTTTTCGGTCTCCTTTAATGCCGTGGGTGGGTTTACATTGGTATCCCTCCCCCGACACAGTGTGGTTTCATTCCTATTGACACTTCTATTTATCAAAATTAGGTGTTTTCCAACAAGGACAGATTAACGAAGTGACTAAGGAAAAGATCAAAAGATTGTTGATTTATTGGTAGACAACGAAGGTTTTGCAAGTTCAATACAATTATCCATTTGACTGCGCTGAATATCTTTCATACTCGTTTATCTGTTTATCTTGTTTCTCACCAGTTTCTTCGGGCTGGAAAAGTGTGTTGAATTTGCAATCGGAGGTAAGAAAATGTGATCTTTCGTATGAATTATATAACTTAGGCAACATTTATGACATAGTTTGATATTATAAATACAAATCTTGTCCAAGATTTGCCACTCATGAAGGCCTATTGTATAAATAAGTAAACAGTAAACATGTTCACCAAATGATGAATTCAAAAGTTCTTCTTTACGACTAAAGAATGGGAGTGGTTGAGCTTGGGTTGGAACACGCTTTGATTGACTTAATTTCAACATGCTCCTTAACTGCATAAAGAATACCGTCACGTTTTCGATATATGAAAGACAACTTCTCTGTTTTTCATCCCAGAAAAAAAAATAGAAATGAATTAACAAAACTTTCTAAACTAAAACTTTCTTTGCCAAGTAAGTGCCCCGTATCCCCGATTCCACCATCCTTGATCCACGTTTTGATATGTGGGATAATGGGATTTAGGTCACACGGAGTGTATTTTAATTGTCGCAACTTGAAATAGGCTACACAACTCTTTTATTCTATACCTTTAAATTATTACTTTAACTGGTAAATTAGTTTATTTATTTTACTTATACCTTTATTACCTTAAATGATCAACCTTATTACGTTATACCTTAATTACTTAAAGAGATCAACCTAATTACGTTATAAGTTTATTACTTTAAGTGATAAACCTTATAACGTTATACCTTTAATACTTTAAGTCATAAACCTTGTTACGCTATACCTTCATTACTTCAAATAATAACCTTATAACGTTATATCTGTATTACTTTAAGTTATAAACCGTATTACGTTATACCATTATACCTCTATTACTTTAAATGATCAACCATATTACCTTATATCTTTATTACTTTAGGTGATAAACCTTATTACGTTATACCGTTATTACTTTAAGTAATCATACCTTATTACCTTATATCTTTATTACTTTAAGTAATAAACCTTATTACTTTATACCTTTATTACTTTAAGTGATCAACCTTATTACATTATATCTGTATTACTTTAAGTGATCAACCTTATTACGTTATACCTTTAATACTTTAAGTCATAAACTTTGTTACGCTATACCTTCATTACTTTAAATGATAACCTTATTACGTTATATCTGTATTACTTTAAGTTATAAACCGTATTACGTTATACCATTATACCTCTATTACTTTAAATGATCAACTATATTACCTTATATCTTTATTACTTTAGGTGATAACCCTTATTACGTTATACCATTATTACTTTAAGTAATCAACTTTATTACCTTATATCTTTATTACTTTAAGTAATAAACCTTATTACTTTATACCTTTATTACTTTAAGTGATCAACCTTATTACATTATATCTGTATTACTTTAAGTGATCAACCTTATTACGTTATACCTTTATTACTTTAAGTGATCAACCTTATTACGTTATACCTTTATTACTTCAAGTGATAAACCTTATTACGTTATACCTTATTATCATCAGGCACAGTTCCTCAAGCAAATCCGTATTTATCTACACCTAGCATCAACAAGACGATCTCACCAATGGAGAGAGTCTGGGAGATACACTTCGATCAAAACGTAAGACAATGATTAGCCTGAACATAATTTGCGATCTAGACCTGTCTTAAATCAAAAAGATATTCGGAGCTCTGTAATTGATCGTTCATCTCTACATTCACTGAAGCATTAAGACAGGAATATTACTGTGAATGTATTTGAATTTTTTTTAGTATTAATTACCTCTTTCTACATTATTGGAAACATGTTGACCCTTTTCTAAATAGGGGAGAAATGTAATGTTTAACTCATGTTTATTGCTTTGCTTCCATACCTAATGTATAATTTGATATAGCGCCATTATAATAAAAGAAGCAAATTTGCCAAGCAAAACAGTGCTCAAGTTCACAACTTATTAGTGTTTTCATTTAATAACATTACATAATCATTGAAAGTGGATACTTATGAACATTATGAATTAAAATTGTTGCATCTGAAGGAGGTGACAAGAGACCATGGCTCCTCTATTTTCTCGATATCTTCCCCAACTTTCCCATACATCAATAAAATCTCTTGCGTATTGAGATCTATTAAATAGCAAGATTGTTTAAACTTATTAGGATGAAAAAGAGCTGGAACGTTTTTAAGGGGTCCACGTTCCCCTCACCAACATTTCAAAAGCTTCAGCGGGAGCCGTTACTTAAATTTACTAACTAATTTCATATCTCTTTTCCAGGTTGTGCTTAACGATTCACCAAGTCTTTTCATTGCTATATTGTTCATGAACAACACTGTGATGTACAACATTGATGTATCATCTGATAGTGGGAACACTTCAATATCGAAAGATAGGCCAAATATCCTGCAATATATACTTCCAGATAATATGCCCCTACTCCAAGAGAAGACTGAGTACCAACTACGTGTTCATAGAGGAATTGTCGCAGGCATGGCACAGTGTCACGTATTAAACGCGCCTCAGGTCTGGACTTTCAATACATGTAAGTTGAGAAGCCATACACTATTACAGCATGATGTAAACCATGCATGCACCAACTGACCAATACTATTACAGACTAAAATATGACGTATACTGTATATAAGCTTTTTCAGGTGGTTAGGAAATCAGAAATTATGATTTTTGCATACAATTATGATACCTTATACTTTCCAATTTCCCGAAATTACACACGTATATCATTTAACGAATAAACAATTTGGAAAATATAGCAATATTTTTGAGATAAATGAGTTACTCAAATTTTCTTCAAAGAAACACACATTGTGGAAGTGAAAACAGGGGCGTTGCAACAGGGGGTGTGAGGGAGCTCCCATCCCCCATATTTGAGAATGAAAAGAAAAATCGGGTACAATGGTCTAAAAATACAGACAAAACGTGTGGATTATAAAAAGAGCTCTTCAAAAAGCTGTTATCAAACTTTCCGATTTTTCCGAATCATTGTCTTAAATTACCCGATTAAAAAAAAAAAAAATCGGTTTTAACATTTCTCGATTTTTCCGAATTATGATCTTAATTTTTGCTGTTTCCAAACCAGATTATAAAATTTACTGATTTTTTAAAGTTATGATATCATATTTTCCGATTATTTCGAAAATGTTGTTGATTAAATTTCCACATTTTCCGGAATTATGGTCTTATATTATCCGTTTTTTTTTTATTGTTCCTAATAATTGTATAAATTCTAAGATTATTCCAAACAATGATATTATTTTTCCCATTTGTTTTAATCGTTATTTTAAAGATATTAAACTTCCTGATTTATTCCGAAGAATGATATCAAATTTCCTAATTTGGCATATATTGATTTTTTGACAAGAAATTAATGATCTTAAACTTCCCAGTATTTCCGGAACATATCCCTGTATAACTTTCATCCTGATTGCTCAACTTCGTTATCATGCATGTAGGGGTGGATCTGGGAATTTTTGAAGGGAGGGTGGGGTATTGGCAAGAACAAGGGCACATAGCCCATGGATAATGATTACAGTGTTGTTACTAGGATTTCTGTAGTGGACGGAAAGGAGGGGGAGGGGGAGGAGGGGTTACAACGGCAGCGTAGGAATAGAGGCATGTGGCGAAATTCCACCATGGCGGAATTTTCTTCAAACATTTAGAAAATGAGCTAAAGAAATCGAAATGATGAAAAAAAATGAGATTTTCTGAAAAATGTATGTACATTTCTGAAAAATCTGCATAATTAAACAAATCAGTATTTCGGAATACCTAAAAAAAATTGACAAAAAACAAAACAAATTTTTTGGTTTATTTGCTCGAAATTTTGGACATTTCTTCAAAAATATGTCCAACAAATTTACTATTTTGGGCTAAACATTCGGAAAATTTGGATAAAAAGTTTGGTCCATTAGCTAGCTGCAGAACAGCAACTTTTCGAACTACAGTAGTCGTGAGAGTCTTCGATTAGGGAGCAATGGCAACTCCCTGCTTCCAGATGCCTTGCATGGCAACACCACACATGTGGACAACATGTGCCTATAATATCATTGTGAAATGTTGATAACAAATTTTCAGAGATAGTAGCACAAAATGGGTGATATAGGCCAGAGCCGTGGCCAGCGCGGGGCATAGGGGTTGTGTCCCTCCCCCTTGCGAACGTCTGTGCCCTCTTGTGTGAAGTCAAACTGAAAATTATACCTGTGTGGTGAAATATTCAAGTAGGATAATTTTCTATTCATATTCGTGCAAAAACTTTAAAGGCAATTTTGGTAAATTTTTCGCCCAAACTTGCTTTAAATTATCCCAAATGTAGTAAAAATGCACAAATTTGGTTCAAAGTCACCCAAAGTTTGTTTAGAATACTACAAATGAGGTTAAAAATCGCTTTGAAGTATCAAACATTTGCATAAATTGCCCAAATTTTGTTAAAAATTGCAGAAACTTAGTTAAACATGGCCCAAATTTTGTTTAAAAATGGCCTTAATGTGGTTAAAAAATCATTCATTATATATCAACTTGGTCAAATTGGTAGTGATTTACTTGTTGCAGTTTGCTCGATATCAGATTAAAAATTTCATATTTTCGGGCACTTTTTGCCACCGGTGGCGCCGAAAGCTGGATACACTACTACCCATAAGAGCCCCATGGGTAAAGCTCCGGAAACTGCGATTTTTAACTTTTGTTCAGTTGACTTTAAAAGGAGATATCAAATTCTAGACTTAAAAAATATGCGTTTTTATTTGGTGGGCATCGGGTGGATGCGCGGAGCAGAGATAGGAGGCTGGATGCGGCACAGTGACAAACATACAAGGGCACCGAAGGCGGAGTGTACAAACCCAGCACCCCACCTATGACCCGCCCCTGGTTATTCATTGGAATCATGATCTAGAATTTCATTCAAAAATCTTTACCGCAAATTTTAAAAAGCCAAACAAAAAAAAGAGGCCGCAGCCTGCATCCGTGCGCATCATCTTCATGCCACGTTCCAGACACCTCAAAATACATAACATGGAATTGCAAATATTAATAAGTATGTGAAAGCCATGTTATCTTAACTTCTGGCACTTTGAATAAGGAAAATCGGGCAAATTTACTTGACACCCCCTTCCCCTCTCCCCCCCTCCTTTCTCCTCTCCTTAATGTGTGAACGTTCGCGACGCCCATGAATGAAAAGCGTTAGAGTATTTCATAAACAACGATCACATTTCGAAAATTGTTTCGGAAATTTCCAACATGGTGGTGGTGTTGGATAGGGGCACTCAACAATTAAGGTATACCCGTAATGCAATCAGTTTGGATTAATATAAGGAGAAACAATCACAATGTGACATCGTAAATTCGCATCATTTCAAGATCCCCCCTTTAGTCCACATGACGTACTTTGTATGCCACTGGCAGGTTGATCACCATCCAAGGTCATTTCTTTATAGAATTAATGCGTGTACCAGCCTTTCGGACAAAACTTTACGAAGGCCGGTCAGGGTTTTACCTTATCCTTATAAATGTAGTTGTGGCAGAAGGGTGGTTTTTGAAATATATATTTTCATAGTTAAGGCTGAGAATCTAATTTTCAGTAATCCATATTTAACTGTATTTGATACGATTTTTGTTTTTGCTTTTCCTTGAATTTTGATAATCATATTTTGGTTTCTAGGATTCACTTAATCCTTAAATTCATGTTTATGTTCTATATAGCTGAGCTTATCATGGCAGGTTTGCGGCCACAGTCGATAAAGAAGAACAGTGTTGCCACTCAGTGCTTCCCAACATTCATGGAAACCTTCATCGATCGCGATATGCTTGGTAGTGTTGATCCCGCCTTCATCACAATGACTGACCCCTATTGCTACGGCATGTATTTTAACGACACCCATTTTGTGATTGGTTCAACGTACGGTAAATGCGGCACTAGAGCAGTAAGTTTACGCTATGAGAAAAAAATATTACCATAATTTGACCTGATGTAGGGACATTTTTGTCACATAATCCAGAAGACTGAATTACTATCGTACATTATTGTAAAATTCGTAACGTATTTTCTTCTTCCAATATTTGATCTAGAAATTATTTTCCTTTGGCACGTTAGTGTCCAACCAAGAGAAGAGCCTACCATTTTCCTGAAAAAAGAAGTTAGTTAGTTGATAACTGAGTCTATGCTACGAACTTCAAGGCCCATTAGTCAGTTAATACCATCGAAATAAATATTTTTTCAATGTGTTTTCGAATTCGTTATTTCGAATAATCATTATTACGAATTACAATTCTTCGAAATTGAAAACACGTTGGAAAAATTCAATAGTACTAATGGGGTTAGGTAATGGTTAGGGTTAGCCCATTAGTACCATTGAAATCAATATTTTATTTCAAATATTTATTTAAATGGTACTAATAGACTTTCATTCTGTGCATATGAATTTTCATTTTAAAAAACTTGGAATTTTCACTACCTTGTTTTTGTAAAATCGTCATCATTCAAGCCATCTCATTACGTTCGAATCAGTTAAGTTATACATATTTAGAAAAGTTTCACTCATCATAAAGGAACCTTGGGTAGAGATTAATAAGGTATTCAATTTGATACTTTTTGTCATTCTGCATCATGCCAATATGGTGCCCCGACATCTACGACATTGCTACTAGCGCCCTCATAAAAATAGTGTACACGCTTAAACCATTTGCAAAATAAACTCCGTACATACCTACGTCCAGTGTATGTATAATTATACATTGTATGTATGGACTGTGAGGGCAGTGATGCGTGAATTGAGATGTTCGATTTTCTAAAAATCCGAATATCACTGATGTAAGGGCGCGAATCTTTCATGTGAATAATATCCTTTATGCTTTACACAATTATATGACAATTAAGCTGTCGAGTTAGATGATTGACAGCTTTTTCAACCGATCACCGCATGAATTTTCCTAACAACAAAATCTGCGTAACAAAGTGGGGAAAAAATCCTACGCGATACTGGCACATTACAGCTAGCTAATGGCGCATGCTATGCAGTCAATGCAAATACAAATTTTGTAAATCCGATTTCCGTTACGCAGAATGGTTAGCAAACTGAATTTTGTTTAATCCTTTTGCTAAATCTCTAAAGATCCGGGGAAATACCATAAATGGATCAAAACTTGCGGCAGGCCACACTGAACATCTAAATGTCAATGCATCGCAATTGGTCATACACGATTGCGGATTTGAGGTTTGTTTGCCCCACCTTGTTACCGCGTTGCTATGGTGGGTGTGGTTTTTGCCTAACTGGAGACGGTAATTTGTTAGACCTTTTCTTTTAATAGATTGTTAACGAAGACCAAACCCGTGTCTCAATGATAAATGTTATACGCATTCCGTACCCATATGATGTCGCAGATGGTTCTGCCATAAACTATGAGATTCAGGTTAACTGCAGCATCTCTACCCGGCGCGTGGCTTACGTGGAGTTCAACCCAAATGTCACAACCATAAAAATCAAACAAGACAACCTTGGAGAGTTTAACTTTTCTTTGAAAATGTTTCCTGGAGAGGATTATAGACAACCGTACAGGTAAACTTTCGTAATAATCATTAAGGAATATTCCCGTGAATTTTCAGTTTTATGTGATTGAGTACTATTAATGATTGTGTAAAGTGTGATTTCTCCAATTTACGATTGGTCCAGCGCGTGAATTTCGGCCATGTGACATCTGAATTAGTTTTCCGAAAGTTGCCATTTCAGATTTAAAATATTATATAATGAGTGACATCTGTTCGGCTTCTTGTTGACACACTGCATATTTGTGTCAGAAGCTTTTTATTATCACAAGAATAGTGCTTTGTATTGTCACACGCTTCTTATTGTCGTACTAATTGCTGTTCTTCTTGTATTCGACACCAGGATTCGACAACAAGAAGACGTGTGACAAAAAAGCGTATGACAATAAGAAGCCATGCAGACATATTCGATGGTTGTATGCCATGCAGAAACCACATTGATTTCCATGTATACAATTTGTTTCAAACCTTCTGAGGAATGTGACTTCCATTCTAATAATGTACTATATAGTGAGTGATCCAAATTGCAAATATGTGCCTAAAACTTGAATATCTCCTAGACAATTGCCGTTTTATTTTTATTTTTATTTTCCAATTTGTTCCTGTAATTACCTAATTTAAATTAAAAATGAGCATAGGTGTTGCCCACTTTTTTTCTTCTATTTTAACAACATTTCTAAGGTATTAGAGACAGCTTTTGGTCTCGTCGATGTCTATACCACGATGCCAGATTATTGTTCCCGGGAGAAAGGGAGGTAATTCTCAAACTCTAGGGGCGCGTGTTACATTTCAATAACATATGTCAGATGCATAAACTTCCCCATTCAATTTTATATAAAGGAACAAAGGGAAATTCTACCCTTTCCCCCCATATAAGTCCGCCGCTGTTCATCACCACTCCTTTTCTACATCACTGATACACCCACTTATTATTTTCTCCTTTTTTTTCTCGACAGAATATGGGATTTCCCAATTGACGTCCAGGAAAAACAGAGACTATTCTTTGAAGCACGAACTTTCGCAATGCGAGGTTATGCTCCTTTCTTGAACAGTTGTGTTGCTACCCCAACCGCTAATCCTGGGGGATCACTACGATATGAGTTCATCAAAGATGGGTAAGAACATCTTCCACTTTTCCTCTTTATTTGGTGGTTGGGGCTCTATTGGCAGGTGTTTTTGTTAGCCTTTCCTTTTTCGTTGCTTCTGTTAGAAATTAATCTAAGATTGTGTTTAGAGAAAGCGTCAAGTTTATAGGCCTATAAACTATGATATGGTTTACATTACGCAAGATTGATATGGCCCAGCAGTTCTTATTACCTCCACCAAATAAGTTGGACGGAAATTATGCTTTCGCCTCTGTTTATTCGTTTGTCTGTTTGTTTATTTGCTTGCTTGTTTGTCTGTCATCAAGATATCTCAACAACTAATAACTGGATTTGGATTAAATTTGGTGTGTGGTTTTGTTACTGTTTTAGAAAGAAGTAGTTAAGATTTGGAATTGAATGGATAAGAAGAATGGCAGAAATTAAGGATTGGGAATACTTTAGGATGAGATCTGTCAAGACTTAGTTGTCAAGACATAAGTTGGAACTTTCCAATGTTATGTGCTGAACAATGACTTTGCGCTCGGAATGAGAATCCAATCAATTTTCTGGACTCAAAGAGACTTACATTAAGTGTTCTCTGGAATCACAGAAAATGAAACAATTGGTTTCTGCCATGAATAGAAGATGGTGAAATTTAAATCCTGGCTGAATAGTGCTCAAACAATGATGCTTCACTTGAATAAAACTGAAAACAATGGTATGGCCTTGAAAGAAATCAAGTCAGAATATAATCTTCAAGTTGTTCATATTGCAAATGATCATATCAGATCAAAATTTGGGGATGTATCTTGGTGGGCCTAGGTTTTCTGAGGTAGATTATATTGGATACAGGGATCAAATGAACTCTAAAATTATTCTAGGCATGCTGGAATTGCAACGGGTGGAGGTATGCGCTCTAGAGAGTGCTCATTCTAGTCTATATGTTTTGTTTTTCTTCCAACAACCATGGTGGAGGTCCCATAGCCTCCTGGCTGCTTTCTGTTGCGTATGATAAACAGATAAATAAGGCAAATAAATATACCCCCAAAATAATTTTAGAGCGCAAAGAATCAGCAAATACACTTTCTTCGCTAAAATAAATAATTACCTTTTAATGAATAATGATGTAGGATAAGTATGTATAATAATGTTCTCAATGATTAATGACAATTTCTAAGTATACGTAAGAGATTATCAATGTATGAAATTAATACAAGTACAATCAGATAACGAAATATTTTGGTCAATTGTGTATATAGAATAAGACATACAACTTTAATCGCAATGATACACCTCCGATAACAAATAATTTTTGTCATCTACCCACCCCCTCCCCCCAAAAAAAAAAAAAACACACACACACACACACTAATACGATGTTGTTATCATATTGGAAAATATTTTAATCCTGCGAACACCTGAAAAAGTTCGTGTCTATTAGTTTATATCTCTCTCGACAGTTGGGCATACTTAAAGTAACCCTTATTTAAAATGCATCCACCCATTTTACGTTCGGATAATGATACGTTTGAATAAATTTGCCAGTGTTTCATTTTCTTGGAAGTGGGGGTAAATAGTTAATTACCCGCCTGTAGGTTGAAGGGCAAGGGGTTGGCTGCCTGCTACTAATTTAATACCATGTGGACTGTGTTATGCAACTCCCATGGGTTTGCTGTGGATTAGCCAACCATTCTGATAGACCCAGCAACCCCACCCCCAACCAAAAAGTAAGATAAGTTAAAATGGTCCATAGAATTTTGAGGTGACCCCGTCGAACCCGTGGCTAAATCCATGGTGTGGGTCACATTAAAGAATTGCCTTAAGGCATTTACATGCTGCGCTCTTAAACGGGATACTTTCAGTTAACATGATATTCCCAATTTCATGTCATATAAATTTGTACTTAATTTTGATTAATAATATTCCTTTTCTCTTATTCCAGGTGTGGCTTGGAGAGTACGGTAATTTTCCATCGCTCCCCCAAATATTCTAGAGTAAGGTTTTCCATCGAGGCGTTTGCATTCCTGGTTAATGCTTTTGACAGCACGGTAAGCAAGCAATGCTATACCATTTTGATACCTAAAAATACCATCTTGGTGAAAAACTCCCCTACTGCTGCAACAACAAATCAAAAACTCGGAATTTCTTTAATTTCCAATATAGGTTGAAAAGGGGATTTATTAAGTGATAAGGTTTTCATCTAAAAACAATTTAAAAGAAAAACCTTAAAGAGGCAGGTAATGCCAGTGAGCTCTAATATATTTCAAAGGATTTGATTAATATCTTTAATGTAATAAATATAATTGACAAATTTCATTATCCCAGGATACCATACAGCCGGATTGAATTAAGAAATTATAATTAAAGAGAGAATCTCGTCTTAAGAAAATTTCCTGACACGAGACAACTTAATCTGATACGTACTAGTAACGTCACTTCCGCGACGGTTATTGATTGATTTGTCAGTATTTGTGTAAAAATTTGAACCAATCAGAAACCTTGAATTTGTATTGCCTATTACCTGATTAACTCTATATCAGCACGATAACAGGCCTTTAAAGGTCAACACCTTCACCAGATAGGGCACTGGTCTTGTTTCTTTATTATTAAACTATATTTTCATCTGGCTGCTTGAATGAAATGAATCTTGGACTATTTCTTTAGCAAATTAGACAGTTAGAGTAGTAACTCTGCACTTTTGTCGCATCACTTGCTTAGAGTACGATATTCTTCAGAAGTGGATTACATAAATGATCATTATTTTAATTTGTTGCTTCTATTGTTATGGCGTGATATATGAATATTTTAATTAATCTCACTCCCAACAAAAGTGAATAAACATTATTTAATTAAGTTTATATTTCCTTTTAAATCCCAACAAAGAATGAATTTAGTTGCTCTACATATTCATGAACATGCTATATGATAGTGTAAGGAAAAATTCGTATATTAGTACACTGCATGATTTTGAAATTAAAGGTTTTATATTGTTTGGAAAGCACAGTAAGGTCATATAACAAAAAAATACACCAAATTATTATATTTAAACAAAATTGGGTATATTATATTTACTTGGATTCTGATACTGTGTGTTTTTTAACCTTAGTGACTTGTAACCATTGCACAAATCAGCATATTGGTAAAACAAATTTTTTGGAAGGACTTATTAAGAAGCTTCAAAAAAACTTTCAATCTGTGATCAATATTACGAGCGAGTTTTGATAATCATGCAATAACAATTGCATTACTTATAATTTCCATTTCATGATATGTCGTAATTTGATTTAAGCACTCACTTACCATTTCCACAACCATAGGTGTTTGTCCATTGCGATTTAAGACTGTGTCAGGTAGCAGGAGGAGGATGTGAAAACACTTGTGCTGACAAACCTGATGACAAACGACGAAAGCGTGGCACTTACACGTTTGCTCTTAGCGACGAATTCATGGACACAGATGGGCCCATTAGGATCATTCATAACAAATCAGGCAAGTTGTATTCGCGTTTGTTGTATAGACCTTTTCGAATCGGAACCGGCAATTTCTGGAAAACTAATTTAAACAATGCCACCTGGCTGAAATTCACGTGTCCAAAAGGGACCAATTGTACACTTGGAGAACCTTATACACTGAAGGAAATTGCATTGCTGCTTACAATTTTCCCTCTAGCAACTGCAGTTGAGCTGCTAGGGGTTAACAAAGGAAAAATTCTCCCAGCACTTGAGTGGTCGGAGGTTTGGAGTAATCATATCCGGTTAAAATCGATTTGAGAAGGTCCATCCAGGCACAACAGGGGTAATTGTGGGGTCTCATACATGGGTCCATTCCCCGCACTTTATACAGCAACATTTGTAGGTATATAATATCTTGAACATCCTTTCCGCGTGTACACTGTCTCATTATTGATAGCTTTAAACCGTTCCCATATCTCAATAAGCACTGTCATCCGCCACTTGTGATTATATTTTAAATGTTACGATTACAAAACGAAAAGTTTTAAACATTCAGCTGTTCAGAGCTTCACTGCAATGAGCTTGTTATCACGTGATTATTTGTATCATATTTTAGACGACATTTATAAATATTTGTGTAGAATTCGAAGTAAAGAACACAATACTTGTTTCTTTAGTATAACTAAATGCACAAGAGAGAATACGTTTGAAATTTGTTTCTTGGCTCATCTAGAATAATCTGCAGTAGCATTATTGTCAAGTCACAAAACCTTTTCCATTTTAATTGTACACGACGTATATGATAGATAAATGTATAAACATGATTATCTAATCATAGACCCTGCGAGTTCCTCTATGATGAACGGTACGTATTATCTAAACTTTCGGGTCATCAAGGTTTCTTTGTCATCTTTGAACATTTATCATTCCTTTCTCTTCTTCAGGTCCGTCAAACTTCGATGGTATTCCACAAAGTTCCTCTTGGATCTTCTACAATGAAATATACCTCAGCGTGATTTCAACAATTTTATTTTTCATCAGCGCAGGACTACTTTATCTGCTATGGAAGATTCGGAAAACACTAAGAAACCTAACACATGACGTCACAAAAAGTCCATTACCAGTTTTAATTATGAAATCATAGTTTCAAATGATGTCAATAAAACATAGTTAAAAGTACATAAGTTCTTAAAGCCCTTAAACATAAATTGTCCCAAGATCACCAATCCCCTTTTCCATCTTTACTTTTTCTCTTTTGAATTAGGTAGTTTAGATGGAGGACGGATGAAGAAAGGGAGGGGGAGGTTGAGGTGGTGGTGGTATGGTGAACAGTTTTAGGGGAAGCTTATTATTTTAATCTACGTTAAAATTGTATCCGTATATCTGTAATCATTTGGATATTTTGCTTTAGATAAGATTGTGTTTTTATTATTTGCCATATCTCACTTAAATTAGCTAGTTGCTGTTGTTGTTAACTATTATTGTCACTATATTTTTGAGGGATATGTTCCAACTCGTAAGCCATTTACAATTGGCTGTGTAGACAATTCCTCTAACAGTCTAATATATTATAGTATTGTAAATACACAAAGAAATAATTAAATAAATGAAATGAAAAGTGCAGAAGATATCACTCGACCCGTTGCCATGCACTGAGGATTTTCCATGAGGACGGGTTGTACGGCTCCTGAAGTTGAACCTTTTTTTGCTGTGATGTGGAACAAAAGGAATTTGAATGGGGGGTGGTATCAAGATTTTCCCAGTTTCACAAGAATTATAGGGGAGATATATGAGATAATGTAATAGGTTCAAATAAAGAAAACGATATTTTTGTATTCAAAACAGTATGCCTTAGATGTAGGAACCTTGTTGGAGGAAAGAAGGGGAAGGGAGGGGGTCGCAAATCTCCACTGCCTACCGGTCTGTATTTATACAAACAAATACAACTCTTGGTTGAGAACTATGAAAGTGTTTTGGAATGTAATTACTATCATATAAATAAGGCATGTCGATTATATTTCTAAAAATTATTCACACATAGCTTGATTTTTCTTTGTATTCATACTGCACAATTTACTTTAAACAAATTTAAGACACCTTGACAAATATCTATTAAAGCTGCAGCTTCACCAGTAAAATATAATTTCGGGTGTTATTGTACTTTTAGTGGCATTTCGAAGCATGAGGTGTCATTCACTGTTGCATAATACAACAAACTCGGTTATTTGCATGATCAATTCTATTCATTTTTGCATGTAAATATCTTTTGAGAGTGTTTAGTTAAATATTATTGTATATAAGGTAAACTTATTCAGAAGTTGAGCCTGAACCAATTTGTTGATGTTATGCTAATATTTTGTAATGATATCATCAGATTATAAATAAAAGCTACTACACCGTACTTTTAACTGTCTACTGCGCCCTTCTGAAATATCCATAGGCGAATATCACAAACTCCTTGAAAACAAATGTTTGATAAAATCGACAAGGAATGTTGGAGGAATATAAGCCTGTGACGTCTTTACAAGAATGTCTAACAGCTATATCAATATGTTGAGAAGTAAATTTCAAAAAATTATCCTGAACACTTCTTTTTAACCGTTTTATTTCCTTTTTCGTTTTAATTAAGTTGAAGGGGAACATATTAGATCCATACACTTTTCATTTAAATGCCATCTATTGTGATTAAAATGTGGTAGCGTACAATTTATTCCAAAATGATACTGATTGGCCTATTAATGTAAGTGCACACTGTACCATTGTGTTAATGACCAATCAAAACACAGGATTAGAGACGACAACTGGACTCAAGTTAGTATAAAGGCCGTAACACACCGCGGAACGCGACGCGGCGAGCGATTTTTTAGATAATCATACAGGAAACAAAACTATAAGATGCTTTGACTTTTTGCTTACACACGATAAAGTTTATAATTGAGGCTTTCTGGTAGTACCTAAAAAAATTGCTAGAAATGCTTTTTTGTTCAAACTGGAGAAATTCGTTTTAGTGGGGCGCGATTTTCTGTCGCGACGCGAATTTTGCTCTAATGGGCGTAGAAACGCCCTTTCAATCAATTTTCAGTGATCATCTAAATAGCCATACAATGACGATCCATCTATGAAAACAAGAGGTTAAAATGTTTATTTTCCTTTTTTTTTTTTTATTTTGTTAAAAAAAAATCGCTCGCCGCGTCGCGTTCGTTGGGTTACCGCCTTAAGTGTATATCATTCAAATTCAATATAAAGCAGGGGTTTGGCCCAACAGGACATATGTCACTATAGTAAAGTAATGGTGTACATGTTGGTAGTCCATTATATCTCAACAAAGAGATGTTTTACTCAAAATTTCAGTTTCGGAACGGTTGCCACCATCATCCCTGCACAAGGGCATATTCACTTGGCTCGTGCCACATCACACCCGGAAGATGACGTCATTTGCTGGAGTAAAAACAAAGCTTTGCGCGGCACAAGTAAGCAAGTCCGTATGCGTTTACTGTGTGCGGTACACTAAGTTCTCGGATATCCAATCAAGTGAATAGGGGTTCTATAGAAAACTTGTATCCATGTTAAAGACATAAATAAATTAATATTGCACTTTAATATTTTTATGTACTTTAGATTTTAAGTGGTTTTTTCACCAGCTATATCATTTGCTAATAGAAAAGAAAAATGTCTCACTGAAATATGAAAATAGTCATATACTAGACGATAACGAGGAAAAATATCAGACAGTCACAGCTTTCCATATACGGAAGTTTATGAACGTCCGACGGTTACCTATATCCTCGACGCTTCAAACTATTCCGCTTTCTTTTCAAATACATTGATAACTAAAAACCTTCATTACTTTAATCAGTCATACCCCTGAAATAGACTTTCCACAAATAGTAACAAAAGATCTTTCAAATATTTTTTTTCTTCTGTTTACCATTTTATCATCATAAACGGAAAGCATAAAAAAGTAAATCTTAATAACTATTTAATTTCACATATTTACTTAATATCGCATAAAAATATGACGTCTAAGCAGGGCCAGTCACCCCTTAAAAAGCCCAAACTAACACCACCATCACAAAAGAAAACTAGAACGGTAAATACCGTCATGGGTCGCATGCCTATGCAAATTGACACCCATATTATATGACCCGGCCAATTATAAGAATGGCATCTCACACTAAGTCCCACATGGCATCTTATGTACCACATGACATCTCACCCCATGTCCCACATGGCATCCCACATGGCATTCCATCCCATATGTCCCACATGGCATTCCACCATGTCTTGCACATGGCATCCCACCCCATGTCCCACATGATGTCCTACGTGGCATTCCATCATGTCCCACAGGGCATTCCATCCTATGACCCACATCCTATGTACCAAATGACATCCCACCTCATGTCCCACATGATATCCCATGCCTTGCCCAACATGGCATTCCACCATATCTCCCACATGACAAACCACCATACAGTGTTTCACAAGGCATTCCACCATATGTCCCACATGGCATTCCACCATATGTCCCACATGGCATCCCACGCTATGACCCACATGGATCCCATCCTACATGTATGTCCCACATTAATCCATCCATATGTACCACATGGCATCCTTTCCTGTGTCCCATATGACATCCCTCCCTGTATCCCGCATCAGTGGCTTCCCACCTGATGTTCCACATAACATCCCACCATATGTTCCACATGGTATCCCTCCTAATGTCCCAATAACATCCTACTTTATGTCCCACATGGCATCACATCCCATGTCCCGCATCCCATGTCCCACATCCCATGTCCCACATCCCATGTCCCACATAGCCTCCTACCCTATGTCACACATGGCATCCTACCTTATGTCACACATGGCATCCTACCTTTTGTCACACATGGCATCCCAACCTATGTCACACTCTGTGTTACTCGTGGCATCCCACCATGTCCCACATGGCATTCTACCCTGTTTCTCATGGCATCCCACCCCATGTCCCACATGGCATCCTATTCCATGTCCCACATGGCATCCCACCCCATGTCCCACATGACATCCCATAGGCTCCATAAGAAGTCTCATCCTAGCTATCACAGTCCCTGATTGAGCACACTATGTATGAAAGTGTCAGTTCATATAATAACTTATATGCAATGACTTGTTAAAATGGGTTGGGATGCCATGTCCCACATGACATCCCATGTCCCACATGACATTCCATCCCATGGTAATCTACCATATGTCTTGCATGGCCTTCCACCACATATCCTACGTGGCATTCCACTCTGTTCCACATGGCATCCCACCCCATGTCCCACATGGCATCCCACCCCATGTCCCACATGGCATCCCACCCCATGTCCCACATGGCATCCCACCCCATGTCCCACATGGCATCCCACCCCATGTCCCACATGGCATTCCACCCCATGTCCCACATGGCATCCCACCCCATGCCCCACATGGTGTGTCAGTTCATATAATAACTTATATGCAAATGAGTGACGTTACCAGCACGACGGCGTTCACTCCTGTATATATCTATGGGATGATACCTTTCCTTTAATCATATCGCCACGTACTTATTGCAACCCAATCGTGCAGTCAAACCAAGAATTGGCAACATATAGTATTGACAAAATAAGTTGAAGGGGATCAACCCGGGACATTTTCGTTTCAACAATAACTTAGTCCATGATTATTGATTCATGGAAAATATTCTTGATCAAGGAATAAGTCTATAGTGACACTTAGCATATTACTCAAGGTCAGGCCAGATTAATTATACATGTTTTTTCAAATTTAGAAGAACGTTTCTACCAAGGAAGCACAGATTTCTTCTAATCAAACCAAGAATTGATTGTAATGACAACACCAAGATCCCTCTCTTCGTCAAAACAAGGGAAATGTGAACCATTCATTAAAACCCAAATTGTCCTTCACAAAAATGAATAACTTTGTATTGTTCAACATTGAATGACATAATGTACAAATCCTAAAGCCAAGTGAAACATCATCAATATCATTAATGAAGATCAATAAAAGAAACGGACCCAATATCTGAATACGGAACCCTGAGGAACACCATTAGTTACCTTCTTGCATGGAGATACATCAGCATTAACAACAAGTCTTTGTGACTTGTCAACTAACCAACAATTTACCCAACTGACACACTTTTCTCGGCGCTCTTGTTTTCTTAAGAGTCTGCCTAACGGATCCTTATGCCTTTTGGAAATCTAGACAGACGACATTCACATTATGACTGGAATCAACGTACTAGTTTTGTAACATCTTAACTGCTAAAGGTAGTTTTAAGGTTTCGGAATTGATCGTTGGTCCCAGTCTGATCGCGATAGAACACTCGATTATAATTACGGGCTGTTTGTGCTTAGCAAATGTAGGTGTTATATACATTTCAGTATCACTGAGTCTATTAGAAGAAAATCTCTACCAACAGAACCGATATCACACTCTTTAAAGAACAATAAGTTGTTTGTGCATGCAGTAAGAAAACGGGAACATGGAAAGGTGGAACAATGCGAACAGAATATCGTTAGTAATTTCAAACACATATATAAACAAAATACCGTCTGAAAATCAAAAGCCGTTTTATCAACGCGATGATTCAAACATAATTGCACATTTTTTAACAAAGTTCTTCAGAAAGCCTAAGATTTCTCCATTGCTCTGGCTGCATTTGAAAAATAAGTCTGAAACTTGTCATCGCCTCTCACTAGGGAGAACAGTGACTATCATCTTGCGGGACGTTTCGACCTGGTATTTTCATGAGCTTTGCACCGTCTCTCTGGACCACGTTACATGCACATACTGCGATGTCCATCTTGTAAACAAGACTGTATTTGATTATACCCATACCATTACGTCCCGCAAAAAAAGAAAGACAAAAAAATGGTGCATCGCAAACTACAGTACAATAGGTGCGATGATTAATCTGCTAATCATGTGAAGAAATTCCTGATACTGATCACTCCGTTTTATCTTGAAGCTTTCAATCTCATCAGCTTACAAAATGTAGAAATAACAGAGGTTTAAATCTCTTCTGCCGACAAATAATCGAATCAACGGTCCAAAAAAACATGATTCTCGAATCACAATGTTGTGTAACTTGTATTTCTAAAGGCCGTTACACACCGAACGCAACGCGGCGAGCGATATTTTAGATAATCAAACATGAAAAAAATGTTATAAGATGCTTTGACTTTTTGCTCACACACGATGAAGTTTACAGTTGAGGCTTTCTGATGATACTGGAAAATTTGCTAGAAATTCTTTTTTGTTTAAACTGTGGAGAAATTTGCTTTAGTGGGGCGCAATTTTCTGTCGCGACGCAAATTTTCCTTTAATGGGGTAGAAACGCCCTTTCAATCAATTTTCAGCTGAGTTATCATCTGAATAGCCATGCGATGACCATCCTTTTCTGAAAACAAGAGGTCAAAATGTTTCTTTTCCTTTGCTTTATTCAATTTTGTTAAAAAAATTGCTCGCCCCGTCGCGTTCGGTGCGTAACGGCCTTTACACTCAGTCAAAGTGACACCAAAGAATGTTTCTTGCAAAGGCGCTACCCTTGTATCTGAAGTTAATTGGCTGTACGTGAATGCATTTATAGAATGAAATGGAAAGACTGGGGTAGGTCACGCGAAAATTTGAACATTTTAACTTTGCATCATTCTTCTTTGTCTGGCGTTCGTCATTAAGATCCAGAGTATGGAAATTATGTGCATGGTGAAATATTTCGCCATTATTGGCATGCACCGTCAATAATGGAGGGTAATTGTAAAACGAACACTGTACACAGAAAAGCGCTATAAACACAATTTTTGCATCAATAACATTATTACTACATAGGAGATGCAATAATATAAAAAGGAAATTATAGCTTCCAGCAATAAGTCATAAAGAACAGCACAGTAATTTATCATTTTCCTATTAAAGCTCAGTTATTGTCTTTAATGTGGAGGTGAATATATTTCAATTGATGAATTTTGTCTGGTTGAAACACAATGGCACAACGTGCACAGCTATAGACCCGTTTCGGAATAAAATGTACGCCGCCACATTGTAATCACGATAGATGGCCTTTAAGATCAAAAACAAAAGAAATAGTCGAATCTGGTACGGAAAACAATGTGTTGCCACACTCTTATAAAAGGAGTTGTCAAATTTGACCATGACTTGGTCAACTATGCACCGAATATATGACCATAATATGGTCAAATATGACCAACTTTACGATTAAATTTGACCATATTATGGTCACAATTTTGACCATAATTAGATCGGTGCATAGCGACAATGGCAAAGTTATATTGAGCATTCCTTTTTAGTGTGATGCATTGCACCACGAAGAAGAAGAAGATGAAGAAGAAGAAGAAGAAGAAGAAGAAGAAGAAGAAGAAGAAGAAGAAGAAGAAGAAGAAGAAGAAGAAGAAGAAGAAGAAGAAGAAGAAGAAGAAGAAGAAGAAGAAGAAGAAGAAGAAGAAGAAGAAGAAGAAGAAGAAGAAGAAGAAGAAGAAGAAGAAGAAGAAGAAGAAGAAGAAGAAGAAGAAGAAGAAGAAGAAGAAGAAGAAGAAGAAGAAGAAGAAGAAGAAGAAGAAAAGAAGAAGAAGAAGAAGAAGAAGAAGAAGAAGAAGAAGGTAGGAGTAGGGTAAGTGGAGAGGTAGGAGGAGGGGATAGGAGGAGGGGTAGGAGGAGGGTAGAAGGAGGGGTAGGAGGAGGGGTTAGAGGAGGGGTAGGAGGAGGGGGGAGGAGGGGGGGGGAGGAGGGGTAAGAGGAGGGGAGAAGGAGGGTAGGAGGGGTAGGAGGGAAATGACAAGTGTCTCATGTGTCCCCATTGGAAAAGTGCCTCTTTTATAAAAGTGTCTCTTTTACTTTACTATGTTGTTTTGAGCACAATTATTTTAGCTACAGATTGGACATGACCTGAGAAGTGCCTCCCCACACACACACACACACTTTTCGAAAGCTTCCTACAGGCTGTCTGTATTCCTTTAAATTTCAAACAAAAATGAAAAAAAGAAGATATTGCGTAAATTTCTTCCAAATTTTGTTTTGCATTTGTATGAATTTCAGGAAATAATCACAATATTTCAGGAAATTTTGAGACCTATTTCTTATTTCAAGGAAATTATTTTTCGAAGTGTGAAAGCACTAGTGTATTTTACGACCGAATGCTCTGTCCTTCAAGTTAAGAGTTGTTTTTTTTGCTTTGTATTTTCCGTCCACTCTCTTTTGGTTGATTCATTTATTGTACATACTTATATATAACTTTCTTGTTTATTTTGTATATTTACTGTGTCTTCAAAAAAGTTCCCGTCAGTCAATCAATTTGGCAAGTCGGTCGGTTTTGGAAAAAAATGGGGAAATGCGGATGCCGCAATTATACTTACATTGAATAAATTGAATGTAATATTTACTTTTTTCATATACAAACAAGAGAAAGTCAGATTTACTGGAAAAAAAGAAACTATTTTCTATGAGGATGAGAGTTATTATTAGGGTTTATTTTCCTAAATTTTTACTTTTTTTGTATTTAAATTGTTTATGAGAAACCAAAATATTAAAGATAAGACTTATTTGCGGTATGTGTATTCTTCCCATTTTCAATGTTTCATCTGCATTGGATACTGTGAGCTGCTGTCCAACATGTCCAACAGTACAGTACAGTAGCCTACAGTAATTTTGACACAAGCACTGAAGCAGACTCGCAGTCTAGTACTGAGGTGACTAGCTGAACGCTATCCGCTAACTTGTAGCCTAGCTGTGTTACTCCTATTTAGCAGATGCAGGATGGTTCAGTTTCTACTTACATTTATACGACAGTAAGTTGTTGAATAAGTAAGACTCAGACTGAGAATAAGACTTACTCGTGGAACTGATACTGTGATATCATGCTGTCCTGGATGGTAGTACATTTAGGACAATCAAATTGAAAAGAAAAGAAAAACGTGTGTAGGTATAGGCAGAGAATGGAGCGCGATAGCCTAGTGACATTTTGTGACAAAATTTCATTGTCCAAAAATCTGAAACATTTTGGAAGTTTTGTGACAACATGTGACAAAATTAACTGTAGATAGGCCTAGGCCCTAGGGCCTAACTGTAGTCCTCTTTACAGTAGGCCTAGGCCTACAGTATTTTACGTTATTTACAGTATAGGCCTAGGCTTAACGCTAGGCCGTTACTTAATGTGCCGGCAGACCCCTAGCTTTGCTGTTTTACAGGGGCGCCCGCCCTGCCCCTCCGTGGGCTGGCCTTCCCCCCTGTGTCCGCCCTGTCCCCTTTTTTTTTTTTTTTTTTTTTTTTTAAACTTGGTAATTTTTATCAACCTCATAAATGAAATACCTTACATATATGGATACAGAACACAGAATGATAGCATAGTAAGCAATTGTCCTGTTTGGCTCATGAATGGTCCTTATCATTTCAATCAGAATAGTTTCATTCTGAGGTATGATTATAGCTAAAATCCCAGAGCTTCACCATGGGATTGTTGTGCCCCTCAACAAGTCTAGCACCCTGCCTCTCTTTAAATCAAGCTAGGGGTCTGTGCCTAGGCTTAGTCTTGACATTTTGTGGCATGTTTTATCCCTCCACTCACACGGAAAAATCATGTAATGCTATACAGTAGTATATAGCGGTAAAGCGCTAAAGGAAAGATTGAAAAATCTCAATTTTACTTAACAATCTAGGAATTTTGGGGCAAAAACGGAGTTTTTATTTCAATCTGATAAAATTTGGAGAAAATAAAATTAGGCTTTAAGAAAATCATGCTTATTACTAGATTTCTTACCTTCTTTTCAGCAATTCTCCCCATTTTTTCAAGGTAAAAACAAATTTATACCTTTTCGCGCAATTTTTGCTAAAAAAGGATTAAAAACACAGCTCACAATATTTACGTTCTTGTTGGCCATTTTGAACAAAACCCCAATTTTTTTTTTGAAAAACTGCACGGAGGGATTTTACCAATGTCAAACTAATCCTAAAACCTTATCCTAAAACCTGATCCTAGAATCTAATCCTAATTATCCTAAACCCTAATCCTAAAACCTAATCCTAAAGCCTAATCCTCATCCTTTCCCTAAAACCAAACCTAGAATTGAGGATCTACATAAATTATGCACACATATTTTGTTTATTCCACTTGACTCCACTCACTTGTATCCACTCACTTTTTTAGGCCTAGTATACACACTGCTGAAGAGCAAAAGTTTCGATTGGAAAGCCAAACCGTAAGAATTATTCGTCTGTTTCTAAACAATTCTGGCTCAGTTTCTATTTAAAAGACTCAAATCTAAAAAAGAGAAAAGTTAAAATACATAAGTAAAGTACAATGGAATAAAACCAAAAATTAAAAAAGAAAAAGCAGAAATCCTTACTGTATATAGAAATTTACTGCTATACCTGGATTTTACAACTGGAAGCTCTGAAGATTTGTTTTTGATACTTCAAAATGGAAAAATCAAACACATAATTAAATAGATGGGAAGAAGAAACTTAAATTATACATTATATGGACATTCCCTTTGAGAAGAGAGTTACTATTTGTGGAAAATAAAGGTTCCCTATGCAACCACACAATGCACAACTAAGTTAATCTCTCATACTCTAAATCTAAAAGCACAAAAAAAAAAAAAAAAGGCGGGCATCATGGGCACTTTGAGGGCAGGTTTGAAGACACTTAAAATGTGTTTTGCATCTTTTTATTTGGGGAACCGTAATCTCAAAAGTATGTTTTTGTGAATAAAATATATAGTGTTTAGTGAAAAGGAGCAGGGCGGAGGCAATGAGGTGCAGGGTAGAGCACCCCTATGAAAAAGTAGAACTACTGTAGGGACCTGCTCAAGTATAAGGTGTAAGTCATAAATCCACTATTCTTTTTAACAACAATTGACAAATTCAAGGCTTTATATTATTTCTTTTTCTTTAACAGTGGTGAAACCTCCTTCAACCAAGAACATAGAATTCAAGGTATGAAGTTGTTACTTTTTGTCAATATTTCTTGCTCTCTCTCTCTCTAATTTTACTTGTACAGTAACTTCAGGTTTGCTAGATTCTATTTAAAAGTTCTTTTGCACTATTTACCTTGGGCATCATTGCGCCACCAGACAACATAAGCCTGAACCTAGGGTGCCCAAGATAAAATAAACAAAAAGAAAAAGCTTAATTGTTTTCATCTGAACTTGCGAACAGAATCTTCGGGGTCTTTATACGTGGGGAGGGTTGCATCGGATCACTGCAACTGAACAACACAATTGCTTTGAATGTACTGCCACTGCATTAAACATCAGTAAAATGGAAGGAAGTATATGTGGCATGATCCCCGTATGCTGATCACATATTAAAACTTCTTTCCAATATAATTTCAGAAGGGTTTCATAGTCAAGAAATAATAAGTGTCCTTGATCATGATCATTTCAAGTTACGTCAGTCAATTTTATTGCACTGGAGATGTTCACTAGCTTATATATGGGACTGGGATCAGGGCTGGATTAAGGTTTTGGGGGCCCATAGCCTATCCACTTAAGGGGGCCCCTTTTGAACAGCTGAAGATATTACACTTTAACGTCTATTATTGTATTCATCTATTTCTTTATGTATTTTTAGTAATTTTATTTTTTCGTCGGGGACCCTAACAAGGTTATTGGTTAATCCGCCCCTGGCTGGGATACTAGGGCAGGGGAGGAGAGTTCCCACATGCATTATCGGGGGTCGGATCTCCTACTATTCTTCTATTTCGAGAACAGTGCTTTTTATGCAGGAACAGTGCATTTTCAAACATCACTGTTGGTGTTCTTTTCACAGGAATATGGCATCATTGATCAATAATTTAATTTCTGCTCCAAAACAAATGCATGTTGTCAAACAAGATTATCTTAGCAATGATAAATTAATTATATAAAAAAATATCACAAAGTTTCAGTAAAAAAAAAGCTTTTTCCCACCTTGCCTGCAATTGTCAGCACAAATAATGACGATTACACATATGTATATATGTATAGCTGAGTGCATGTGAACTACTGTACGCAACTGGATGCTACATCATGTAAATACTAATAACTGACATAACGTTACATGTTTCCAAATTCCACATATTATTAATCAATAAAGCCCATTTTGAAGAACGAGATTTGTCGTGGTATTGGCAGAGAGTTGGGACTGAAATCTAATTTGGGAAGATTTGAGAAAGCACTATAATTCCGTGGAACTGTGGACAAAAATATAATCTTTGACCCCTGGGAATGCAGAATCGATGGAAAATGGTAGTGAAAAGGTTCGAAAAAAAGTGCGAAAAGTATTCGAAAATAGTCATTAGTATCCATCCAGTACAGTTGATTGTTAGTAAATGTACAAACTTTCACTGAATAAATATCAAGAAAGATTTTGGAAGAATAAGGAAATGCTATTTTGGTACACCAGTGCTCTCTAGAAAAAAAGACCTCTTTTGATTGGGTCAGTTATTTACATTGTAAGTATGATGATTATAAAAGAAAGTACAGTAAAGTCAAAATAAAAGAAATTAACATGGAACAAGGAAAATAAAAGAAGATAGTGTGAGATCAAGCTGTATTGGGTGGCAAAGGAGAACCCTACTTTTTTCATATTCATATATTTCATATGGTGATTTTTTGTATCTTAGTGTGGTTTGTGCTTTTAACCCCATCTTTTCACCCAACTTGCGATAGGAAAATCCAACCAATGTTATTTTGATATTGTGAAAGCCAGATAAATTATTTAAATGATTTTGCTTTTCAGGTCAGATGGATGTGCCATTGAATGAGGTTGGACTACAACAGGCGAAGATGGTGGCAGAATTCTTGAAAGGTGTCATATTTGATAAGATATACTCTAGTGATCTTAAAAGAGCATCAAAGGTATTTATGTTAGTTGTTTGATATGTAAAAGGTATGGTACATGGGAAGGTAGTGCTTTTTGTAGAAGAAAGGTATGGTACATGGGAAGGTAGTGCTTTTTGTAGAAGAAAGGTATGGTACATGGGAAGGTAGTGCTTTTTGTAGAAGAAAGGTATGGTACATGGGAAGGTAGTGCTTTTTGTAGAAGAAAGGTATGGTACATGGGAAGGTAGTGCTTTTTGTAGAAGAAAGGTATGGTACATGAGAAGGTAGTGCTTTTATACAGAAAAAAGAGCTTTAAATTCTGATTAATAGTCTTTAAATTACATCAAAAGTATCAAGTGCCCCAGCTTTGCTATTTAAGAGGGGTGGCCTGCCCACCCCTCCAATGGCCCGCCCGCCTTCTGTGTGGTCTGCCCTGCCCCTCTTCAGAGAAAAAAGAAATTAAAGATTATTTTAAAAACCTAATTAACCTCATAAATGAAATACCTTACAGGGATACAGAACATACATGTAGCTATCTCCAGAACCATACAGTGATTCATGTCATAGACATGTAGGACACAGGTAGCACATGGTCCATAGATGTACCCTATTGTTTTTGGTGTTGATGTCATGCATACTAAGGAGTAGGCATTAAAATGTTCATATTTTCTGTTTTGTTTCATATTTAGTGTAATTATGTTGTTAGCTAGTGTCTACATGTTCTTGGTACAAAAACGTTGAATTTCAATAATATGCATAGTGGGCGGGGCTTAACACGATTTTGTTGAAAAGAGCTTGATGTGGTACACAAATAGCCCATGGTCTGCAGATGTGCCGTATTGTTTTTGGTGGCGATGTCATGCATACTAATGAGATGAGTAGGCGGGGTTTATTGTTAAAATCGTAAAATGCTCATATTCTAAGAATCACATATCTGTTTTGTTTTATATTTGGGGTAATTATGTTGTTAACTAGTGTCTACATGTTCATGGTACAAAAATGTTGAATTTCATTAATATTCATATTGGGCAGGGCTTAACATGATTTTGTTGAAAAAAGCTTGTAACACAATATATCCAAAGAACTATAGCCCATGGTCGACAGAAGTTCCCTATTATTTTTAGTGGTGATTTCATGCATATTTATGAGTTGGCGGAGCTTAATGTTAAAATGCTCATATTCTAGCAACCACATAACTTTTGTTTCATAATTGAAATAATTATGTTGTTAGCAAGTGTTTACACATTAATAGTATAAAAAGGGTTGAATTTAATTGATTGTGAAATTCCATTCTTGTGATAACGATAAGTTATTTGGTTGTCATTGTAAAGTTGAGCCTATTGTGTGTAATCACATGTATTATAAAATAGTTCAAATTTAAATTGATGTTTTGCGTCAGAATCTCAATACCGTTGGCTTTCTGCTTAAATCAAGCTAGGGGTGTGGTAAGTTTTCAAGTTATGGCTGTAATCAAAGTTTGAAGAATTTTTAACTTATGCAAAAGTTGTGATTTATGATTAAGAGAGCAGCTCCAAACTATTATCGAAATTCTTTAAACTGATAATGTTTGTCACTAAAAATCATCAGACTGGTTTTTTACTCATCTACCAAACCACCAGAGCCAACAACCTCTCTCGTATCGACAATGTTTATATTACCCGTCTTAAAATTGGTCACGCCCACCTCACTCACTCCCACCTTCTTATTGGCTCCCCCAACCCCTCTGCAACATTTGCCATTGCACCCTCACAATCCATCACATTCTCCTTGCTTGCACCCTGTACAACCTTCTCAGAGCTTCCCTCGCTCCCCACAACTCAATTGCTGAGTTCTTCCAGAAAAATCCACCGGATAAAATTATCACCTTCCTTCATCATGCCTCCCTCTACAACCATATTTAATTCTCCTCTTCCACCCCCTCTCTACTTTGTTTTTGTTTCAATCATGCACCTCCCCTCTCAATCACAGCTTTCTAAACTTTTATTCTTGAATTTCTCTCATCCCCCACTGTTTCCTTTCCTTCCTACCTCAAGAATGATCTGACCTCTCAGGCACAATTTGACCTTCGTTGTCATGGTACCGTTAAGCCCTCATCAAACAAACAAACAAACATTCACTCTTTTTAATTCCAGTGCCGAGCTCTAACGCAAAAACTCCTCCTCTTTTCTTCATCATACCTCCTCTATAACTTTATTTAGACATTCCTTTCCCCATCTCCTCCCCCCTCACCCCCCTCCCAAAAAAAACTATTTTCTTGATCATACCTCTATAACTTTCTTAAGACTTTTCTTTACTCATCTCCCCTCCCCCTCCCTTTCCCTCCAGCTTCCAAACATTTTACCTATTGCACCTCTTCTATTCCTCTAATTTTTTTCTACCTCTGTTGTAATCTAACCTCTCAGGCACAATTTGACCGCTACTGTTGTGGTGCTTATAAACCTCACCAAGCAAACAAACAAATGAAGCAGATTTACAATTTGTTTCTCATGTTCAAGTGTTCCCATTTAAATACATGTAATGTTGGTGAAGGAATGAAAACAATAAGCGAACTTAAACAAAATCCATAGGTTATCTCTTTGTGATGCTGCATCAATAATATTGGCCTTAAATAATAATACTTCTCATAATTATATAAGATGATAATAGGTCAAAGTCCTGGTTATATCAAAGCATAACCAATTGATTAAAACAAGCAGTGAGAATGGCTTGTTTCATTTTAACTAGAAGTCTATTTGATATG
Organism: Chiridota heheva; assembly: GCA_020152595.1. Taxonomy (NCBI): domain Eukaryota; kingdom Metazoa; phylum Echinodermata; class Holothuroidea; order Apodida; family Chiridotidae; genus Chiridota; species Chiridota heheva. The sequence goes on along the minus strand of JAIGNY010001746.1, from coordinate 369,576 downwards.
TGGCACTTATTTGCTTATCAATTGAAATGATGTGCATGTATAATCGTTCAATGATGGGAGTTTTTATATGAAAATTGAAGAGGATGAGATGGTATACCTAATATTGTTGAATTTAAAGACCTAGAAACCACTTAGCATGTTATTTGGTTTGAAGTTGAAGATAAAGTCCATGTAGGGATCGACAAAGCAGAAGTCTGGATGCCCAGGAATACCACAAATTTTATCTGAGCAACCATGAATTTAACTTGACTTGCAATTTTTGAAAAATAAACTAAACAGAATAAGATGTCAACATGATTTGTTCACCAATCTGTTTCTTTAATGGTTCTGTCTATAAATCTAAAAATGAAAATTCACAGTAATATTCCTTAATTCCATTTGTGTATTTCTAATTCAATCTTCAGACTGCCGAGGAAATAGTCAGTGCCAGTGAGTGTCCCGTTCCTTCAATTGTGCTTGATGCAAGGTTAAGAGAAAGGGTAAGTTCATGATGGAGCTTGGCATACAACCTAAACAGCTGTAATAAAACAGTTTGCACTGTAACAATATACTAGACTTTTACCTGACATCTAATTTGCAAATTGACAACCCCTACCCCCCACCCCAAGAAAAAAACAAATACAATTTTTCTTGCTTTCATAAACTCTCTTGCAGCTGATTCACCTCTAAGAACATTTAATAAACTTGAGGTCCTCTTCTCTTCTATTACTCTGTGTTCACTCAAAGATTCAAATTTAGGGGTGCGGGGATTTTACCCATTTGTGTAAATTTTGGGGAGGGCGGGTTTTTTTTTTTTTTTTAAAGGAGGGGATTTCATTGTGGAAAAAAGGGCCAAAAATAACACAAAAGGCCAAAACTACCAAATTAGGCCAAAAATACCCCAAATTGGCTGAATTTGGCTGGAAAATGCCAAATTTGGAATTTTACTGGCATTTTATTTTTGATGGGAATTCCCCCCCCCCCCTCCCCTCCCCCGCTTCCTCCCTCTTAAACCCCTTCAATTATTTTTAAGCAGAAATTTGATAGTATGAGCAGGAATTTGATAATATGTGCAGGAATGCTGCACTTGCGCACCTTAAAGTGAACACATTACTCTCACCCTCACCTCAATCTTTTTAGACCTTTTTCAAGTTGGAGGGTTTCGGTGCTGTGTTTATTTATATCGAAGGGTTTGATATTTAAGCATCTCCCTCCATAGGCAAGTATTCTTAATGGTCGAAACAGCTATTGATACAACTATTATTGTGTCTAGTGCCGTTGCCTTACGAGTAACTCACTAAATGTTTAATCACTAAAATTGGCAAGCGTTTAGCGATTAACCGCAACCAATCTCCGCAAAACAATTGTTTCAAATAAGCAATCTTTGAAGTGTTCAATTAAATTTTTGTGGAACTGGTATAGCTCCCACACATAAAGTCCATGCATTTTTGGAAAACAAATAGGCCAAGAATTTCACCAAAATGCAAATATCATGTCATAAAATTACTTGTAAGTCTGATAAAGTTAATTGAAAATAAAGATCTTGGGATTAGATGACTTTCAAACAGATGTAGAATTGCAATAAGGGCAAGAAATGTTACCGTTTTTGGCCTTAGCACCGCTGAAGCATGTGAAGTGTCACTTTCCTGGTCTGACAACACGCTGTCACAAAATATCAACGAAAGGCAGCGTAGCATAGACAGCAGCCGGATAAGATGCCGGTACACACAGCAGCATACAGTACATCAGTACAACACAACGGAAGGCACCGTAGATAGCAGCCGCTTATTTATATAGAAGGTTCACAATTAATCTTTTTTTAAATTTTACTAAATGTTTTGAAGAGTTGCGAGCGATTAGCGATTAATCGTTAACAGCACTGTTATTGTTCCTCGTAAGTTGTACATTTTCTATGTATGAGTTATATTGGGGGAGGGGGGAACTTTCCCTGCTCAGTCTACGAATGTTTTTTATTTCAATTTGTAAGTCTTCTATTTACTTTAAAAGGTTTGTTTTACTTTGTAAAAGTGTTTGGAGAATGTCTGTGCTGCAGTAGGACACAATTTTTTCTTGTGAAAGAAATTTAACCGCTTTCTAAAATCAACCACTGTTTGTTCTTTTAAGTTATTTTTATAACATTTGGCCCCTCTGGCAGTATTTACCCCATGCCGAGGATGTTAAGTCCTGAGGAACTATAGCAGATATAGACTTGCTCCTTTTCAAACTGAAACATAAGTCAAAAGAGAACTGCAGTCACGGAGTCGCCTGAAGTTAAGGAGAAGCTTCTTAAAATGTGTGATACCCCTTGAAAATTGTGTCTTCATGTGGGAAGAAAGATGATTGCTGACTTACCACCACCTGTAACAATAGGATTGATGGCAAAAGACATGCTTCCAGCTGGTGCAGACTCAACCTGGGCAAAGTGGAAATGCCTTAACTGCCTAAGAATGGGAGTTGGACCTGAATAAATGGGGATATTCCTTCAACCCAGTTGACTGACTGGTACAGAGCCACACACAGAGGAGCACCCCTTGAAATGTCCCTTGTTGGAGGAGACAGGCACTGCTGACCTTGCAGATTATAATGACAATGCACAGCAATGGCAATGTGTTCATCTATGGCTGAACCAAATGCAGCTATTGTGATGTGGATACCACTATTGTGCCCCGACATTTACAACATTGGTACTCGCAGCGCCATCACTCGATATTTCTTGAATAGTGTATCACGCTAAAACCATTCCTGAAATATACCCTGTATGTATGTACGTATAGTGTATGTATTATTGTACACTGTATGCATGGAGTGTGGGGGCCAGTGATATCTGCAATATCAGAACATTGCTCATGTAAGGGCGCGAATCTTTTATGGAACTCGATAACAGAAAGAATCTGAGATTTCAGTTACGTTTTTATTTTTATGTTTGAAAAGTGATTGAAGAATAACTTCCGCAAAAACAGCTTTTGATTTTTCATTTATTTTCTTCTTTTGCAGTCCTTTGGTTCCTTTGAGGGCAAATTGAGAGCTGAATATAATTACCACAAGAAAAATAATAAAAACTCTTCAGACGGTGAGGAAACTCTAGGCCAGGTATGTAAAAGTACTGGACTTTCAGTAATCACATGGAACTTGGTCAAAGGTACTCATATTGAAGAACAGATACTTTTGGACTCATTTTCTTTTCAATTTCTATATCTGTTGAAAGAGATAAGTAAAATCTAAGCAGATCACTTTCTGAAATTTGAAAGTAGCACTTATAGTTTTTGAGTTACCATGATGAATAACTCTGGCTAAACATTTTCAGTTTAGTGCTCCCAAGCCTACCAGTGTTCATAAAACATCCTTTTAAAAGTCCAAATGATTCCTCAGACCCACATTACATGCATGGATTGGCTCTGCAATAATAATAGGCACAATACCTGATTTACAATGAGTTCCATTGTGTGCATATAGATGATAAGGAATGTAATAACTGATGCCTAAATTCACTCAACTATCTGTGATGGGTTTGTTAATGCTTCTAGCAGAGCCTTAAAATTTTTACCCGCCGAAATGGAGGTTTTTGCGATTTAAAAGACTGAAAATTTGTAGCGAGGATTAATTGTACGTAATGTGAAGGATCAAAGTTTGAGGGATTTTTAATTTATGCTAGATTTGTGATGTATTACTAGGTGGACAGCTCACAACCATGATGCAATTATTCCCTAACTATCAGTTATAAAGAAAGTGATGGGAAGGTCTATTCCTGCTGGAGTACTGTAGGTTGGTGAATTTGTAACCGATTTTGATAAAATTATGTATTTCTTTCATGGCTTTTCATAGATTTTGATGTTATTTAGCTAATCTTGCTTCTACACGTCCATACACCTTTCAAAATGTCCTGATATTATTTTTGAAACACATGAAATGAAGTTGCTTCTTATAATATTTTTCATATTGATATTTACAGTACATGTAATATGTTGCTTATTATTCCCTCGCCAATGAAGTTGGTGAAGAGAGGGTGCAGCATCTTACTTTCTGTCCTTACCCGGCTCTTCTTACCCAGTCCTAAGCCCATCACCATTGCCAACAACTCAACCACACCCATTACCCAAACCACCTCCACTTCTCTCCTCAGCCTTCCTTCATCCTCTAAGACTCCTGCCATCCCCTACTCCAACACCTCTAATGCCATCAAACTCAAGCCAACCTGGCTAACAAACATCAAACCAACAAACAACCAATCGACAAACAGCCCACCATCCAAACCTACACATATGACACTGAAGAGAACATGGATTGTTCGATTACCGAACATACTTCTCATCCAACTTTCAAAAACAACTGCTCCCAAAGAAATGAACAGATACAAAGAAAAAATAAGCCAACTCAGACCCAACAGATCTTCCTCCAAGGTGGATGTGGGACAGGGTGCAATGGAATGTGGGACAGGATGTCATGGGTGGGATGACCTGTAGGACAGGGTGGGATGGCATGTGGTATAGGGAGGGATGGCATGTGGGACAAGTTAGGATGGCACATGGTACAGTGAGGGATGACATGTGGGGCAGGGTGACATGGCATATGGGATAGGGAGGGATGTCATGGGGACATGGTATATGGGACAGGATGACAAGGGTGGGATGTCAATTTGGTTGCAGGTGTAATGACATATGGGTCATGCGGTGGAATGGCATGTGAATTTCATGTATAATTTCCTGTAGGGAGGGATGTAGGATGGGACATCATGTTGAACAGAGAGTGGGATGGCAGTTGCGACAGAGGATGGAAAGCATATTATTAGTAGCGAGGGGATTTGTATCGTTTGCGATGCCTGGTTGAAATATACATACTTTTCTAATCCACAGATGAATGAGCGCATCAAACTGTTTTTGTCCGACCTTTGCAAAGCAGCAGAAGAAGACTTTTCCAATACAGACGTCCCACGTTTTTCGCTAAAGTCAAGCAATAACCAGGAGTTTTCAAAAGATGATCTTTACGTAAACAAATCATCTGCTGAAGATCTCAGACTTTCTGCAGAACAGCTGCTTTTTCCGTCTCCAAGTGAAGAGGAACCGATCTCGTCTTCTGAGCTATGTAAAACATTTTGGGACCTAGGTTACCCAAAGATTTTACCAGTCCACATATACTTGTAAGCTGTCATGGGTTTTTAATGAGAATTCTCATTGGTTATCTTCATCGTAACTTTAAATGCTCAGTGCCAGGGGTGTTAAAAAGCTTTATAAGAAGAACCCCAATACAGGGCTCACAGGCGTTCTTATAGAAACTAAGAATGGGCAGATAAAGCATTCACAGTGCAAGTTTTTATTTCGGGCAGACCATCTAGCGAGTGCATGACATTGTGTTTTAAAGGAATATAAATTTATAGAGACAACATCAACTCAATTTTATTTTAAATCTATTAAAACCAGCAAAACGTAGCAGAAAATTTATTCAAAATCAAGTAAAATTGACCATTTTACATCTTTTCTTACATCTCAAGCATCAATATGCATATGTTATTCTGCAAATTTTACAGGGCAAACTTGGTAAACTTTTAGTAGAGCAGATCTAATTCTGTCCCCAAGTGAAAAGGAACCGATCTCGTCTTCTAAATTATGCAAAACATTTTGGGACCTAGGCTACCAAAAGATTTTACCAGTCCACATATACTTGTAAGCTGTCATGGGTTATTATTGAGAATTCTCATTGGTTATTTTCATGGTAACTTTTAAAAACACAGTTCCAAGGGTGTTAAAAAGCTTGATAAGAACCCTAATACACAGGCGTTCTTATAAAAACTAAGAATGGGCAGACAAGGTATTCACAGTGCAAGCTTTTATATAATGAAGATCACCAATTAGTGCTGCCATTGAATTTAAAAGGAATATGCCTCTGAATTGTTTTGATAGAGGAGTATCAAGCCTTGCTCTACCAGCACTTTTTTAAAAGTACTAGAGTGAGGGTTAAGCACAGGCTGATTATTGAAGGGTCCTCTGTCTTCCGAGCAGCCGAGTTGGTCTCATTCTGCTTTAGTGACCCAGTGAGCCACCCACTGGGTCTATGCTGCATATATATTTGAGTTGGCATACTCGTCGCGGGTTGATTAACCCTTACTCTACCAGCACTTTCTTGAAAACGTACTTGGGAGGTGGCGTCAAAGATGGGGCACCCAAAACGGTGATAATATCACCATGTTGTAGAGTGAGGGTTAACCACAGGCTGATTATTGAAGGGTCCTCTGTCTTCCGAGCAGCAGAGTTGGTCTCTTTCTGCTTCAGTGAGCAGCCCACCGGGTCCATGCTGCATATATTTTTGAAGTGGCACACTTGTCGCGGCTTGATTAGCCCTTACTCTACCTACACTTTTTTGAAAACTCGCTTGGGAGGCGGAGTCAAAGATGGGGCACCAAAAACGGCGATAATATTGCTGCGTGGTAGAGTAAGGGTAAAGCACAGGCTGATTACTAAAGGGTCCTGTCTTCCGAGCAGCAGAGTCAGGCTCGTTCTGCTTCAGTGACTCAGTGAGCCGCCCACCGGGTCCATGCTGCATATATCTTTGAGTTGGCACACTTGTCGCGGGTTGATTAGTCCCTACTCTACCAGCACTTTTTTGAAAACTCACTTGGGAGGCGGAGTCAAAGATGGGTTACCCAAAATGGCGATAATATCGCCACATGGTAGAGTAAGGGTTAAGCACAGGCTGATTATTGAAGGGTCCTCTGTCTTCCGAGCATCAGAGTTGGGCTCGTTCCGCTTCAGTGGGCCACCTACCAGGACCATGCTGCATACAATTGGCACACTTGTCGCGAGTTAATTAACCTTTACTCTACCAGCGCTTTTTTGAAAACATGCTTGGGAGGTGGGGTTAAAGATGGGGCACCCAAAATGGCGATAATATCACCACGTGGTAGAGTAGGGGTTAAATACAGGCTGAACATTGAAGGGTCCTCTAAGTACAGGCTGAACATTAAAGGGTCCTCTAAGTACAGGCTGAACATTGAAGGGTCCTCTAAGTACAGGCTGAACATTGAGGGGTCCTTTAAGTACAGGCTGAACATTGAGGGGTCCTCTAAGTACAGGCTGATCATTGAGGGGTCCTCTAAGTACAGGCTGAACAGTGAATGGTCCTCTGTCCTCCGAGCAGCAGAGTTGGACTTTGTTCCGCTTCAGTCACCCAGTGGGCCACCCACTGGGACCATGCTGCATATATCTTTGAGTTGGCACACTTGTCACTGGCTGATTAAACCTTAATCTATCAGCACTCTTTTTTTTGAAAATTTGTTGGGACGTGGGGTCAAAGATGGGGCACCCAAAATGGCAATAATATCGCCGCGTGATAGAGTAAGGGTTAAGCACAGGCTGATTATTAAAGGGTCCTCTGTCTTCCAAGCAGCAGAGTTGGGCCCGTTCCGCTTCAGTGACCCAGTGAGCCGCCCACCAGGACCATGCTGTATTATCTTTTGAGTTGGCACACTTGTGGCGAGTTGATTAACCCTTAGTCTACCAGTACTTTTTGAAAACATGCGCTTGGGAGGTGGGGTCAAAAATGGGGCAAAGATAGAGTAGGGTTAAAGAAACAATTTAGTGGAAAAATCATGTTGATATAATATTCTGTTTAGGAATTATTATATTTAAAAGATTTCACCAGTCACAAAAATAACCAGTGCTGTATAAACTGGTGTGATGTCATACAAGGTAATTTTTGTTTTATTTCTATAAAGTAAAACTTCCATGTTTGATTTATTTAGAGTGTAATGTGTAGATGGGCAAAGCATATTCTTGCAAAGTGCATGTTATTCCATAATCTAAAGAAAATGTTCCCAATATTATGTAGAAGGTAATTAATTTTTATAGAAAATATATAAAGAAAATTAATAAAGAAAAAGTATGACATGTCATACACTGCAAGGTCTCTTTTTAACACACTGGTTAAATCTGTTACATACTCACAGATTCTCTTCTGACTTTAGAATTTTCCTGGATCCTCTTTTGTCAGCTCAAAGCTTGTATTTATCTTGAATTTATCTTGTCTAGTTCGGTTAACCTGGATGCATTCTTAGTAATCATAGTATAAGGGCTGGTTTTTCCAATGTCAGTCTAGTCTTGCCTCAAATGTGGGTATTGATTTAATGTTACTACTGAATTTGGTAAACTATTCCATATGTCAACTGAGCGGTGCACAAAATTGTATTTCCTGATATTAAGCTGTGGGCGGATTTTAAAGATCTTATACTCATGTTCCCTAGTCGATGAATCCCTTTGAGTTGTATGAAGTTTGACACTTCTGGGTCATATTTTTGGTTAAAATCTTAAATAGTTCAATCATGTCACCACTAACACGTCTGTAAAGCTAAGGTAGAAAATTTAATTTTCTGTAGCCTTTACGAATAATTTAAGTTGACATTCCTGGTAGCTGCTTGGTAGCTGCTTGGTAGCTCTACGTTGTACATTCTGTAGCTGATCAATATGCTTTGCTAACTGAAGACACCAAACCTGGTTTGTGTATTCAAGATGCGGTAACCAAGGCAATGTACAAATAATTTAAATGAATATGTCCATATACTCCATTGTCCGCCCTATAAGCCCCATAATCGAGTTTGCTTTTACCTTTCTGGAGATGTGCTTGTCGAAAAAATGTTTGTTATTAATAGTAACTCCAATATCTGTTTAAAATCTACATACTGTAGTACACTTGCCATTCTCCTTTAATCTGTAGGGATGTTGATCAATTTTAGATTTACCTCTCCTATCCTCATAACTTTACATTAATCTGGGTGAAAGCAAAGCAACCACTCATCTGTCCACTTTTGCATACTGTACAGGTCTTCTTGCAACTTGTCACAATCATCTGGTTTAATATAACTCTGAACACTTTGGTATCGTCTGCAAATCCAAGTATGTTACATCAGGGAGGTCGTTATATACAACACAAATAGGATAGGTCCTAGCACAGATCCTTGTGGTATACTGTACCACTGGTCACATTCTTCCAAACTGATTATTGCCCATTCACTGAAACTTTTGCTTGCGGCCCAGTAAAAATTATTAATCCAAGTTGTAAATGATTCTTCTATACCATCCATACTCAACTTGTGAATTAGGAGATGTGGTACCTTGTCAAAGGCCTTCATGAAATCGCAATAAATGATATCCACGCATCCTTTAAAATCAAGAATCTCTGTCCACTTATCAAGAACTTGTATTAACTGAAGAACTGTGGATCAGCCACTTATAAATCCCAATTGCTTTTTGCTAAAAGGTTATTATGTTTCATGTGATTTACAACAATGGAATCAAGGACTTTACAAATGATACACATTAAACAAGCTGGTCTTTAATTTCCAGCAACTTTACGATCTCCTTTCTTAAAGCAGTCACATTACCATGCTTCCATTGATTGGGTACTGAACCTAAATTAAGTGATGCAATAAATATTGCAGATAATTGGCATACATAAAACTGAGCTTAGCTCACTCAGCACTCAGGGATGAAAGTTGTCTGGTCCTGGTGATTTTAAAATATTCAAATTCCTCAACTGTTTGTCCATAGTCCTAGGTGTAATCAATATACAGTAGGACTCCCTTTATTATTACATCTGGTAACTAGCTGGTAGCTCAGTCAGATTCAGTTATAAATACAGATGAGAAGAAATCAGCAAGTACACCAGCCTTTCTGTAATCATTGCTTGTGGTATCCCTACTGTCATTTATGTAATGGTCTGGTATGCTCACTTTAGTCTTCATTTTTGATTGTGCATATTTCCAAAATTGGTTTTTACATTTGCTGCAATATATCTCATGCTGTTAAGTGACTTTTCTGGTTGTACTCCTAACCTGAAAAATCCACATAGAACTTCGTCTCAGCTCACAATGCCACTGTTTGGCTGTACATGGGTTTGTAAAATGATTGGAAATTCAAAACACATTTGGATGAGAATAAACAGTAATCTACAATTCTGGTACTTTTGTTTTTCAATCAAGAAATTTTGGATAGTTGTAAACATTTAATTTTGCATACTTTGTTGAGTTGATACAGCCAATGTGTGTTTTGGTATTACACTATACAGTACCTCTCATTGTGTAACATAGCCAACGAGTTGGAATTAATTACACAATTTCCTAGTTAAGTTAATAAAGGTGTCAAAAATCTTCCTGCGAAAAATCGTGACCGAAATAATAATGTAGTAAATACATCTTTATATACTTCCCTCTTTTACAATTTAATGTACTATTTATTGCACAATTACATGGGGGATGTCTGTAGAGCATATATTTATCACATACTGTTGCTTTCTCAAGAAATGTTTAAAAAATATATATATTATTATTAAAAAAAAACAATAATTCTTTTAGCAATTATAAACCCTGAAACTGCAAAAAAAAATCTCCAGGTTTGCATAGCCATAATTCATGGTCCTTTTATCATGATTTTCATTGTTTCTCTTTACATATTTTAGTCTTTGATTTTCTTGTAACAATATTTTGAAAGAAATCTATAGAAGAGACTGATCCCAAACAACTTTATGGTAAAGGTTGAAATATGCAATAAACCAGTAGCAATAATTTTTCATCAAAATAGGTCTTCCAACAAATTACTATGAATGGCAACTTTCTTCATATCGTGTACATGGTACTTTATGCCCCAACTGCTGATTTTGCTTGTTTTCGGCGGTTTACACAAACATTGTCAGGTCTTCTTCTGCTTACAGTATAAGGTCACTTTAGGCTGGCTGCCGAATGAAAAAAAAACATCCTTGATATCATATGTCATCTACTGAAGTGTTTGTGGTGAAAAACACAACAAAAATGTTTCAGAGATTTATAAATGGCTATGGGCATGTACGATATGTTTAAAGATTGGGAGGCAAATTAAAAGCAATTTTTGTCCAAATGTAAAATTTAAAGCAATACAACCAGGGAAGAAAGAATATCAGGTGTGACATCAGTGGAATAGACATGGGAGGAGGAGGGTAGTTGGAGCCATGATGTTAGCTATTCCCTTTAGTTTGAATAATGAAGGGGACACCTTGAAGAAGTGAAATAATACAGAATGGGTCACATAATCAGCAATAAAAACTTAAAAGGAGATATAAAGTCTGATACAATCATTATTTCATACAATAAAGGATACAAATCTTAACCAATTTCCAAAAACAGCAACTCAAATTCTTATTCCTATCTGAATTTATTCATGTTTGAAGTCGACACATGGAGGCTGCCATTTTGTTAAATTCTGTATTGAAATATTGTGCACAATGACATAATTTACCCAACAGGGACATAAGGATTATAATGTATTTCTTCATAAATGTGATTAAATTTTATTCCAAAATGTTGTGAAATAAAGTAGCATATTTTGATAATTTCATGTAAACACAAAAATGTCCTTGACACTTACAAAAGAAAAACAATTTTTCATAACTAGAAAACTTGAGGTAGATTATAAATACAAAGCATTCCAACATCCTGCTGGGCTGATCACATAATCTGCATGTTTTGAAATAAAAATGAAGGCTTCCATGGTACTATTTAGTAGTAGCATTAAAGTTTTTGAATAATTACAATAATTGTGTTAGATTGCTTTGGGAGGTATGAAACTTGGTCAGAAGATTTGTTATTTTGAATTCTATCATATGAAGTAAGGATTGTATCAGACTTTGTCTCCTTTAAACATCAAAGCAAGCTATTTGTCTTGGCATTAAACAAAAGTCCAACATTTTTGAGTCTGGCATGACCCTCATGAAAGGCAAAAACAATTAAGATGTGTCAAACACAGTATAAATGTAATTTTGCTGGGTGTAAATCTTGGGTGCAAAATTAAATTACATGATGATTTGAGAATTTGGTCCTCATTAGTCGTGCACCTACAGTAACAACCCAGCAACTCTTCAAAATTATTTACTGAGATCGATTTGATTTGCTAAAGTCACAGGTAAATGAACACAAAGCAAGATCTTTAAACTCTCCTCTTTGTTGCCACTGGCACATCTGCCGCTGATGAAATTAATTCTGTTTATTGTATTTTCATCAAATACTGGCATTCTCATCCTCGGACATACAGATGCAAGAAAGTGCATCTGTACAGGTTTTCTGCTGATTTGTGTAGGTATCCTTTTCTTAGGTATTATTGCCACTGAAGGTATCACATCCTATTATTGCCACTGAAGGTATCACATCCTTGTATCTTGTTGCTCGTGAATTGCTGCACTATGTAGCCCTATTGCAGCCCCAAGTTATTGCTACTGTAGGTGTCATTATTCGAGGTATCACTATTCTAATTAGCTAATAATAGCTGGGCATTCTTTTCAGCACATTGGGAATGTGTTCCTGTATATCTTATAGTGGAAATTTTAATTACATTATTCTTTACTTTGACTGAGGAATTGCATATAATTGGGCAGTTTCATTATTGATTCTCATTTAACTCAACTCATTGAATGAGTAATAGATTTTAAGCAGCTTCAAATATAAGAGCATTTTGACGATTCAGTGCATAATTCATTTTATCTTGGTAAAAAAATAACAGTAAAAAAACAAAATATATATTACTGTACAAAGCTGACTAAATGAAAACAAGTAAATATATGAAGGGCAACATTTAAAATCTAAATTTTCATCTTGTGTTTCCTTTTTTCATTAATTTGTTTCTTGAACCTTAGGTTGGTTGGGTTTAACAGCACCTTAAAGGAATATTTCCATGGAATTTCATTTTTATGTATCTTATAGAGAAAGAAACAGATTGGTAAAAAATCGTGTTGATATCTCATTCTTAGAAGAAGTTATTGAACTTTAAATATTTTTCTTGCTCACATAAAAATGACTTTTGTATCGTGTCTGTCATCGTTATGATGTCATCACAGCACTTTCTGTACTATATGTATTTCTTTGAAAATTAATCACCCAGTTTTTATAATTAAAATGTAAGTTAGAAGAACAGAATGGAAAACATTGTAAATTTTGTTCCACACTATTCTGAATAATTTTGAAAGAAACAAATGTTCCCAATCATTTAGAAAATACAAAATTAATTTTCAAAGAAATACATAAAGAATGGTACAATGCTGTGATGACATAATCATGACTTTGACTCAAACTAACAATCTCTTTTATGCAGACAAGATCAATCTTAAAAATTCAATAACTTCTTGTAGGAATAAGGTATTAACTTGCTTTTCAACCTATCTTTTTTTAATATTTTTATTGTCTGCTATTAAATATATCAAAATGAAATTCCTTGGGAATATTGGAATAGTCGTATGTGCCCAAGGCCATATTTCTTCTTCACATGGTTGAGGGAAATTGGTGCCATACTTTCCCTCTACAAAGTAGAGGAGGGGACTATTTTTAATACCTTATGTATTTTTAATTTGGTCAGAAAGTTGAGGGGGGAATCTTCCTGTCCTCAGGAATTATGGCCCTGTATGTGCCAAGAGTAAGTATAGTATAGTGCAGGAAAAATTAAAAAGTGTATTGTGTAGTTTAAACAGCTGCTTAGATTTCAAGCAGCTATAAATTAAGATTTCAAGCAGCTATCAAAACAACTAACAGCATGTTTACAATTCAAGAGTGCATAATTTATTTCATCTACATAAAAATGCAAAACGGTATAAAACAAAATATATATTACTGTACAAAGCTGACTAATTTAAAACAAAATAAATTTCTAAAATGCAATAGTGAAGTTTGCTCTTGTTGTTTGTGCATGCTGTTCTAACTTCCAATGATTTTGTAGAGAGGATATTAATATTAAAATAGATTTAGAGTAAAGCCTCATTCAGAGACACTCCCCTTTCTGGAGGATAGAGTTTTGACTTCTCAGTTCCAAAATTAAATATCTGTAAAAAACTATCGGTAAAGATTGCAAAGAAGAGGACCAAGTAATGAATTGATTGCAAATTGTAGCATTCCAAATGAAGTGATGCAAAAGTCAAGTTTGACCATGGCCAGGCACAAACTGTAAACCTGCGTTGACAAGGTCAGCGAGTCCTAGGTTTTACATGGTGACACCCCTAGCTTAGGCCAGGCCTGTCCACCCCTAATCTGTCTATTGATGATTCATGTGCATCAAAGTTTGTCTTCTGCAAGAGGGGATACACCTTAATTTGCATTATATATTATCAAGTGACAAATGGACGTTGTTATTTTGAAGAGGGTTTTACATATTCATTGGGAAGTTGTTTTTTTCCCTAAATTTGGTAATTAATTCTATTTAGATTTGAATTTTTTTTAAGGAAAATATTGCATTGGTTTCTTGTTTCCTTCCTCCCTAATTTCAAATATGAAAGATGAGCATGAAAAGACTATTAGCCCTCCTTCGCGTCCCTTATCTGGGGATCATGTACGGTTGATCTCCTACACTATCGCCAATTCTGCTGAAGGATCTCAGCTGTACATTAATCCGTAGCAAAGGGACTAGAGAAAGATGTTTGTCCATGAACCCTTATGTCAGATCTTTATAACAATGCTAAAAAACTTGATATTCAGGCAAATTGGACGGATACATTTACCTAATAAAATGACACATAATGCTAAAAAACCTCTCAAAGGAAATACAAATCATTAAAAAAAAAAAAGGATAAAATACAGTACACATACAGGTATACAGTACATATACAGGTATACAGTACATATACAGGTATACAGTACATATACAGGTATACAGTACATATACAGGTATACAGTACATATACAGGTATAAGTACATATACAGGTATACAGTACATATACAGGTATACAGTACATATACAGGTATACAGTACATATACAGGTATACAGTACACATACAGGTATACAGTACACATACAGGTATACAGTGCATATACAGGCATACAGTACACACAGGTATACAGTGCATATACAGGTATACAGTACACACAGGTATACAGTACACACAGGTATACAGTACACAGAAGTATACAGCACACACAGGTATACAGCACACACAGGTATACAGCACACACAGGTATACAGCACACACAGGTATACAGCGCACACAGGTATACAGCGCACACAGGTATACAGCGCACACAGGTATACAGCGCACACAGGTATACAGCGCACACAGGTATACGTGCACACAGGTATACGTGAACACAGGTATACGTGAACACAGGTATACAGCACATACAGCACACACAGGTATACAGCGCACACAGGTATACAGCGCACACAGGTATACAGCGCACACAGGTATACGTGCACACAGGTATACGTGCACACAGGTATACAGTACACACAGATATACAGTACACACAGGTATACAGTACACACAGGTATACAGTACACACAGGTATACAGTACACACAGGTATACAGTACACACAGGTATACAGTACACACAGGTATACAGTACACACAGGTATACAGTGCACACAGGTATACGTGCACACAGGAATACAATACACACAGGTATACAGGACACACAGGTATACAGTACACACAGGTATACAGTACACACATGTATACAGCACACACAGGTATACAGCACACACAGGTATACAGCACACACAGGTATACAGCACACACATGTATACAGCACACACAGGTATACAGCACACACGGGTATACAGCACACACGGGTATACAGCACACACAGGTATACAACACACACAGGTATACAGCACACACAGGTATACAGCACACACAGGTATACAGCACACACAGGTATACGTGCACACAGGTATACGTGCACACAGGTATACGTGCACACAGGTATACGTGCACACATGTATACGTGCACACAGGTATACGTGCACACAGGTATACGTGACAGGTATACGTGCACACATGTATACGTGCACACAGGTATATGTGCACAGGTATACGTGCACACAGGTATACAGTGCACACAGGTATACAGTACACACAGGTATTACCCATTTTCATACCCTAAAAACTCTTTTTGATAAGGGAGTACAGAGAGTGTTTAAGAAAACTGCTTGATGCAAATTACATGTAAATCATGTCTCTCTCTACCAGGGGTAATTAATTCATGATCAGATGCAGTGAAATGGACATGTGCATGCAATCCATAAAGATATTTAGGGCCTTCAAAACAGGAATGATAGGAGAAGTGGAACAAATGTTCCTCACCCTCCCGTTAAGTCGTACAGTGTACAAAAGCAAAAAGTTACATAGGTTTTTGACCCCTGAAACCTTCCTTTCTAACTCACATTTGAACCCAAAACATATAACCTATCAAGGTATCCTTTTTAAAGACTTTTAAGACCTTTTTTAAGAAAAATAATTGATATTTAAAAAAAATATGTTTTCTTCTATTTCATTGACTCGATAAAAAAGGCTTTTGAAGATATGATTTGAAAATCAGTACCAAAATTGGAAGTTTGACACAATAAGAGCTCAAGGCTCTACCACCACAAAATTCTTCCCTAGCTATAATACAAAATCAAGATTGACAGACTGCCCCTGACCAACTCTGACCACGTGGGTTTGCTGCGAGTTGTTCCCCCAGGCCCCAGCCGTCACTGCGTATGTGCCTGGTTCTACCATGATCTTCATATCCTCAGTCCTCTGTAACTGTGGAAAATAAATAACATAAACTTTTTTAAGGATAAGTTTACTGATTTTATTTCATAAGTTCATTTTATATGAAAGAGAATAATAAGTAGAGCAAAATGGTAAAAATTAGATATGTACGGCGGCTAGTTGAAAAAGCACACAGAATACAGTTCAACTGCCTAGGCCACATACTACGAATGGATGAACCTGCTAAACTGTATGCCTTCTACTATACCCACCCCATGGCCGACATAGGCCAGGATGTCAACGCACATCCTATCTGAGCTATATCCAACAGTTACTCAGCGTTGATAGTGGCCAGCTATCCCCAAGCCAGATAGCCAACCTTGCTAGTGATATAAAGGGCTGGATGTAGCACTTACATGTGTTACAGCCGACTGATGACGATGATGATGATGTTCATATTTGTATAGAAATTGTATCTTATTAAAAAATGTTCTGATATTTTGTGACTGAGAACAATAATATGTCAGAAGAGTACTAAACAGGAGCATATTCATACCACCCAAAGAAACTTTTTACAATTATTTTGAAATAGTACAAAGTTTCATATTATCCTTTCTTTAAATTTTAAATTAACCCCAATAAAAATTTCCCACAAATTTTCAATGAAATTTTGTTAAAAACTTTGAAATAATTGGACAATAAAATAAAGTTTGGGTCATGGCATACAAGGCCATAATTTGGGCACAAGGCATGCAAGTTGGAAAGACATCTTATAAATGTTAATATCAGAGCGGGGGGATAAATTTGGAGTTTGATTGGAATAGGGGATGGAGGGAGAAGGATGTTTAAGTGGATATTTTTAGAAGTTCTTGCACATCTAGATATTTTACTTGTCCTGTGAAGCTAAAATGGTCATACATTGAGAAAGCCCATAAATAAGATCACCCGCCAAGCCTTGACATGGAACCACAAGAAAAGAGGAAGAAAGTACAACATAACATAGCTTTAGACAAGGCTCCAGCTGAAAAATAGTCCTGGCTCAAAATGGTGCTTGCTGCAGAGGCATTGTTGATAGCCTAAGCTCCTCAACAGGCTGAAGGAAAGTAATGCAATCAAATACTGCAATGTATCAGTTTGCTACCAATTGTAACTCAGTGATTTTTTTTTAATTCAAGCAAATTTATCTGATATTTTTGAAAAAATAAACGAAATTGATCCCTCCTATGCATATGCATGACAATGACAAAGCAATATTGGTCATTGATTGACCAATCAGAATGGCCATAATTGTTACATGTCAACAACTCACTGGATGTCGCCTGTGCTGTTGAGTGTATTCTGGTGTATGGAATCTATTGCAGTGGTGCCTATCCAGCTGGTTACAGCTTGAAAGAGATGAACTTCCATAGTAACGCTGCAGAAAAGAAAAATCACAAAACTCATAAGCATAGTATATGCATTTGAGACTACAAACTATTCAGTGTAACTGCATAACTAAGTGGGGCAAACATCCTACACAGTACTGATAGAGTACAGCTACTGTAGCTAGCTAGCTAGCGGCGCACGCTCATGTAGTCAATGCATTTAACCTCTCTGCGTTTGATGATTGACAGCTTTTTCAACCAATCACCGCCTGAATTTGCCTAGCAACAAAATTTGCTAACTAAATGGAGCAAACATCCTACACGGTACTGGTACAGTACAGCTAGATAGCGAAGCACGCTCCTGAAGTCAATGCATTTAACCTCTCTGGGTTTGATGATTGACAGCTTTTTCAACCAATCACTGCATAAATTTGCCTAGCAACAAAATCTGCATAACTAAGTGGGGGCAAATATCCTATGCAGTACTGCTACAGTACAGCTAACTATCAGCGCGTGCTCATGTAGTCAATGCAATTTACTGTACAAAACAAATTTCTGCACACACAGACTTGAGTGACGACAAAATGGTGAACATAGATTGCGCTTATTACTGCAGGCTTTGTAAATCTGACTGCTCTTACCCAGAACAGTTAGCAAACTGAATTTTGTTTATGCCTTTTGCTAAAATTCTAAAGATCTGGAGAAGTGCCATAAATAGATCAAAGTTGAGGCAGACCTCACAAACATCTAAATGTCAATACATTGGTAATGAGCGATCGGTTGCGGATGAGGTTTGAGTGCCACACCTAGTCACCTGTTGCTATGGTACGTGTGGCTTATTTCATAACTCAGAGACGCTGATTACCAGTTTTGTTTAATTAATTTCATTGGTACTTGCAGGTAATTTATTTTTAAAGAAAAACCAATTCATCGATGTTAATTGAGGTCATTTGCTGAAAGCAATATACTGCAATCAAGACGAGCTGATCAGATCATAAGTCTAGTTAATTAAATGGCATGTGTAAGAAAGGACTCAAATCAGATTTAAAAATAAATAACTTCCTAAAATAAATTACAATGCAAGTCCAAATCATGTCTAACTTGACAGATAATTTCTACACTACACCATCCCTTCCACTATGAGCACATCTTATGCATGGGAACAACCCCTTTCCCTCCTTGCAGACCCCTCCCCCCGTAAATCCTCTATGGACTGCATACTCACTCTACACTGTCTACTGCTGGTGCTCATGTATTGCAAGATACTGTCAAAGGCTTCATCAATGGTTGTGTGTTGCATTGCATCCTGAAAAAAATAAAAGATAAACACTGTAAAATCTCCAGCTGCTAATATATCCCGCCACATTAGAAAATTGTTCATAACAACATTTTCCTACCTCCTAAAATAAATTTTGTGCAGTCTGAAGTGACAAAATCAACTAGAAAATGTTTATTGAGCAAAAAACCCCATCTTTCTTCCATAGGTCCACATCATAAATACATATACATACTTTTTGGAATGACTTGCCAAAGATATTAAATTAATTTATTTGCCTGGATATTTTCACCACAAAATTTGATACAGAACAGTATATGAACAGTTTATAGTGTCATGTGCTGTATATTTATTTAGTTTTGTTGGTTTGTGGTGCACTCTTGTGTTTCATGTCTCTGGCCTACATACTACTGTATGAACCTTGTACTCCACACTAGCTGTTGTACTTAACACTTAATAATAATAATCATAAATATAAAATTGATATAATTCAGATCTGGGATTTTGAAGCTCGTCTTGTTCTGGGGTTCAGGGGTCAAGCAAGTCCATCTCATATGAAAGAGGATTTCAACGGAAACAGAATGGTGAAGAAAGCATTAAAAAAACTTATTCGTTAAGAGGATATTTAAGTTTGAAGTTTGGTATCATTTGTGTAGAAACAACTGAAATCAGACTACTGTAATGTAGTTGTGATGTCATAACCTCAGATTCCTCAGTTTTTATGTATTCTATCATACTGTATTTTTTCTTCGGTTTGGTGGCTTAAATACAATTGGATATGTCAAAATCGTAGCAAACAGAATCTTGGAAAGATAATTTTAATTTACCACCTGAAGGAAGTTCGAGGGAAAAAATTGAAATAGGAAAAATGTTAAATGTATACATTAACAACTGTTAAGAATGTGAAGATGAGGGCGCCAACCTTCCATAGTAGACTTACTACACCTACAAGGATAAGGCAGAGCTTTAAACTTGAATATCTCCTAATCAACGGAATAAGATTTTTGAATGTTTTTTTCTCATCATTTTGTCTCTTTTAAAGCCTCTTTCAAATAAGATAAACTTTATAGACCACTGAACTAAACCTTTAACCCTTACTCTACCAGCACTTTTTTGAAAAGGTGCTCGGGAGGCGGGAACAAAACGGTGATAATATCACCGCATGGTAGAGTAAGGGTTAATCAAGGCATGATTATTGAAGCAGAGTCGAGCTTCTTCCGCTTCCGAGAACTGGGACCATGCGGCCTATATTTTCAGGTTGGCGCATTTGTCACCGGTTCATTAACCCTTACTCTACCAGAATTTTTTTTAAATGTGCTTAGGAGGCGGGGCAAAAATGGGGCACTCAAAACGGCGATAATATCGCCGCCGGGTAGAGTAAGGGTTAAGCAGCTAAAGAATGACCCTTTACTGTGTTTCTAATAGTGCTGTCACAACATGGCTCTATTACGTATCGATTATCGTGGAGAAAATTATCGCGATAAATTGGTATATCGCGATACTTTTCAAGAAAGCTGACTCACAACACTAACGTGACTTCTTTTATGATAAAACACGAAAAAATGATTTGCAAGTCTAGTAGACAACATGCATGATCACATGACTATTACATTCATCACGCGTCACACACGTGTTTGATAATTCAGCCAATGTGACCATGAATCATCAAAGTGAGAGGCATGTTCAGGGCCAATTTTTCATTCTTTTTGCCAACTTACATCGGAGCGTGCACAGTGTGGGGTGATGGAGCACAATTTTTTCTTAGTTTTTTTTCTTATGTTTTACGATATTTTTGCATCTTTTTAATGGCCTAAACGTGACTTTTAGATTTATTACCGTAATGTTAAAATTGTAACGTAAAAATGGCCTAGCCTAGTTGCGCAAAAATTACTTACAGTAGTTGAGTATTAGTTTTTTGTACCGTGATATGTCGCGAGAGGCATATTTCATGTCGTGGTCAAAGAGATATTGTAATAATCAACATGTCATGACAGCACTAGTTTCTTATTACAGAAAGAGCATCATTCTGAGTGGAAGAATCTTTTAATTATGAAATTAGCAACTTTAGTTTTTAGTTGATTTCTTGACATATGCAAAACTTTTGATTAAAGAAAATGGGGACAAATCAAAATTTGTATGAGTTTATTTATATTTAGTTCCTGAACTTCAGTCTGTAAAAATGATGAGAACATCTTCACCCATGCAGAGTCCCAGCCAGCAGCTAAGATTGAAAACCTTTTTGTTAGAACAACCCACCTTCCTTTAAGCAATTGTGGTACATGATTAAAAACAAAGGATTTAAGCTCTGATAATACAGAGGTATGCCTGTTCAAATATCACATATTTACATATGAACGCATACAAATTCAAAACAAGGTAAACCAATAAGTTACCAGCTTTAAAAGAATACATTCCTATTTTAATGGCTTTCACTCGAATTGTAAGCAGGTTGGAAAAATACAACCAAAGTCACTCGCCAATCATTTAAACAACTAAACGAGTAAATTCAAGTACCACAGTATATTGTAATATTTCTACTCGCCACAACTTTTTTCCGACCCTGTTTGTAAGGAATTTAGACAATGTTGCTTCTCTCTGTCCACAGATATTGAAGTCTTTGCCTGTTTCTACTGAAATAGCATAGCATAGCATAGCAAGGTTTAACGTCCCGAAAGCATCCAGTGCTGGACCTATATCAAGACAGCTACGGCCTTTTATAACCAGTTGTGAACAGAGGACAAAACACTAACCACTACACCACGGAGGTCTGTTGAAATACAAACACACATACAATTGTCACTAGCCATCAAGCTCCTTATCTTTCAGTAAAATACACACAAGTTTCCAATAGAGGGATTTCATCACGTGACTTTAACTCAACTGGGAGCCATTTTGCAGGGCAGAGCTTTGCGTGTTGAGTATTTCAGGCATCTGCCCTTCACACAGCTCAGTCACATCACAGCTAAAACAAAGAAGACTTGATCTGAACACACGCTAGC
Source organism: Chiridota heheva (assembly GCA_020152595.1). NCBI lineage: Eukaryota > Metazoa > Echinodermata > Holothuroidea > Apodida > Chiridotidae > Chiridota > Chiridota heheva. The sequence goes on along the minus strand of JAIGNY010001746.1, from coordinate 347,491 downwards.
ATGTGCTGGTGATGAAACACGTGCTGGGCATATAAATACGCACTGGTTAGAATGACAGTAACTGGCCAAATGAATTAATTTTCTTATATAAAATGTTTAATTTTTAAGAAAAAATTACCCTCCAAGTACTTCAAGTAACCTCAAACAGTGGATTCTAAACACGTCTATTAGTTAGTGCAACCAACGGCACAGCAAGATTCCGCATACTACTTACAAAAGTAATCTTATATAACAACATGCAAACGTATGTAAGTGTACAGCAGATGACAGTCCGCCCTACAAAATGGCAATGTAAAGAAGGTCATGTGACCTCATGAAGTCAGCTAAAACATCCTTATATCTTCAAAGTGGCATTGCATAGATTAACAAGGAAGCAGCTTGTGCACCTGTCAATGTTCTCCGCATTTATGATTACCCTGATAGAAATACATCATTTCCCTACATTTGTATCCAAGTAGGTCTGACACATACCAGAATATTGATTGTCCAACTGATAGACCTTGCAAAAAATATTGTGCATCCCCTGTGCTATTTTCCACTCTTATAGGCAATCAAATAAGAGATTTGCTAATCCCTGCCCTGCGAGAGAGCAAAATTGTTTATGATTTTCAAATTTGAAACTAAACAAACCTGTAATGGTGAATGCTTATACTGTGGCTGTTCCGGCCATTCAATTTTTCTTTTCTGTGCACGATGAAGAACAATGGAACCTTGGCGGCCTGCACGACATAGGGTGCAAGATAACCAGTCTTCACCAGAGGAATCCTATTTAAATAGAAGTCACAAAAACATATTAAAAAAAGAATTGTGCAATGACTATGACAAACATAAACCCAATTAAACATTTATACCACATTGTTTGCGAATCCCTTGAAAGGAGAAATTTCCCAAATTTTAGATTTTACATGTAGAACTCACATGACGACACCCTTATCACACGGAGGGGGAGTAGACGGCAGGTCCCAACAAGCCTTCAGCATGATAAGGGTTAGATAACATGATATCTGTAGGGGTTAGCTATCTATCAGGGAGTAGGTAGCTCAGTTGGTAGAGCGCGCTGACTGAGGTGCTGGAGGTACCGGGTTCAAGCCTCAGTCAGGTCTAACCTGTTTTTCCACAGCTATGCAGACAGATATGCCGAACATCAAAGTGGAAGTGCATCGTTTGCAGCAGATACTCCCCCATTCAGCTCTTGAGAGAAGTGAAAATGGTTGAAAGGCACTCGCTGTCCTTCTAAGGGGAAGGCTAAGCTGTTGGTCCCGATGGTAGGACAGTCACACCCTGCCTAGTTCTCTGAACACTATTCGAGAAGTGAAGCATGAAAACAGTCTTCATTCACTTCCCATCCTGGCCTAGTCAAGCCAAAGCTCATGTGGGCCGATTCTTCTGGCTGCCAGAGAACTTATTCAGTGGCTAATTGGATCCAGCGCTTTGAGGCCCTAGCAAAGCTCGCTATGTAAATCGATGTCTAATAAAAATTGTCTATTAACCTTGGGAGTCAAAACAAGAGGTCAACTGAGAAAGACTTTGAAGCCACAAGCATAAATGGTCATCTGCTTATAAACAGAAACGTGGTTAAATAATGAATGATACCGGGATTTAACCATTTAAAAATATGCTACAATGGACACAAGACTTTTAGAAGTCTTCATTTTTATGCAGACGTGTTTGAAATTGAAATTGCTCAAATTTTCTAATTCCCATCTTTGGCTAAGAACTACAGTATAGGTATGGTAGAGGATAAAGTTATATACAGTATGTATGTGCTTTATATATTTACCCCATGGAAATTAAGAAGACTCAGATATATCACTACTGGAGATAATACAGGAAGACATGACACAACTAAGAGCACAAACCCACAATGAAGAAGCTGTGTTTAGCGTTGTTGGTGCACAAACAGGAAATGAAATTGATACAATGGAGAGAGTAGGATGACAATATATTCTCAATATTCAGAACTCGGGCAAGTATTTTGGATAATCAGAGAAATTCAAAGGACGAAGACTATGGAAATATTATTTTTCTGTATGTACATGTACACTGCTCAACACCCCCTCTTGCAATGCAGAGAGAACTACATGTAAGCCGATCGGCCATGCGTGACCATGGTGAGAATGGCTTGCTATGCATTTCAATGTGTACCAGACTGGTCTGTTTTTTTGGAGCCTAATTACTTCTATGCAAAAATTGACAAACCTTCATTAAATTTCAAAATCAATGATCACATGATAACAACACAGTCAGCCTGAGAAAAGAATTACCCTAATCATTACAGTGTACAAAGCCAAATTAAATGAGTCTTTTCCACACTTACTTTGCTATTTCTTAGCTCACTTCTTCAAAAATGGAGCTGGTACAGTAGTTAGGTAATATCAGTGAGTACTTTGTGAATACTCGATTGAAATCTGTACGCTCTGTCGCGCTAGCGTATATGCGAGCGTTCTCGGGTAAAGTCCTGAGCAAATATCAAAAGTATTTATATACTCTCTAATGAGGGCCCCGGGCGCTTTTGAAAACTTTCTAGAGGTGGGTGTTCTTTAAAGATACTGTGTACATATGGTCTAGCCTTATGAAGATTGCACTGCACATTTAGTGCTACACAAATGCATGTATTGGAGTCATGCATGCTAACGTTAGTACTAACGTTACAAGTAAAATAGTTTCATGAAAATCTTTTACATATCGCTACATAGATTTTCCACCAATAGAAATTGCATCCTAAACATCATAGAGATACACACCCTGGTATCTAAATAATTTTCCCTTTATGATAATTTAAATGATTACAGGACCAAAGTTTCAATCATTATACAGCCGTAATGACAAGAATGATGTTTGGTGGTTGTGCAATATATCACTACAGATCCTAAGCACTGGTGCGGCAAGTGCAGATTCAGCTCTGGCAATGCGTCACAGCAGCACAAAATAATGCGGGGGTGCTTATGGGAGAGGGGCGCTTATTACATGTAGAGAGAATACAGTACAGTATATCATATCACATGTTTGCATTTTGATGCGTTAAATGGATTTAATCTATTTGAATGATGCGCATCATTTATGTCTCATTTTCTGTTTTTTAGAGGGAAATTTTTTACAGGGAAATGTTTTTATAGAAGACTTTGGATATTTTCTTCTTTGCCAAAACACTAGTGGACAAGTTTGTTTTATTGATTTTGAAGATATTAATTAATGTTTTGATATCAAAAACAATTTTGCACCAAAATCTTGTCGCAAAAATGTGTAAAACATGGTTTTTAATGTGCATGCTTCATGCCCAAATCCAAGAAGATTCATGCTAGTGTGACAATGGATAGCTTACAAGGGGATGAACGAACGCTTGGTTTTCACCCTACTCTTTTGAGAAGTGATCAGAGAAGCAGGCAAGGGGTGAGGTACCCTGCCACCAAACCGCCATTTAATTTCCTCATCCAATGGACAGTGAACGCCACCCAACGATTGGCCACTTTTCCCATACTGTAGGTCGGATGTGAAGGAGACAAACCTCTGCGATAGATCGCAGCATATCGTTCCGCACATCTGTGGGAAAATCACGGCTTAAATCATTGTTGCAACCTAGCTGGAACCTCCAGCATCTGTCGTATGCTCAACCGACTGAGCAACCTGTCCCCCACGAAATTGCATTTTGCAAAGTATGAATTACTTACATGTGCATGTGTTCCTTCTGCTGATATCATCTTGATAGAAATAGTGCACCTTTGAAGAAAAAAGGGAAAAAGAGGATTACAATTACAAACAAAATTAAAAGAAATATTCAAATCGGACAAGTTGGACCACCAGCAAAGAAGACTTTTTGTTAATAATACACTCCATGGAAAATTTCCAGGACAACAACTGTGTAACGTGTGTGTACACTAACACTAAAAAATCTGTCTTGTAGAAAAGTAATGATAACATACTGTAACATAAGTAACAACATGGTGGGCTCCCAAGAAGAGTTAGCCACCCCATAAACTGACATCACCACAATAATGCACTTGTTAGTTGTGTGACTCACCCCTACCCCCGGCAATGTAAATCAAATGTGAGTATGAAACGGTAACTCATGTGTGTATCATTGTATCAAATTGTCAGTCACCAGACTCTGGGATGGGTCAATTTACATGTACTGTACAGTACTTCAGAACTATTCTCTTTGTACAAAGGTGAGTGATTTGGGGTAAGTCATTTCAAAAGAAATGTCAATCACCTAAGTGCCTGAGAGGTGCATCAATGTACATGTTTTGGTCACCTACAGTACCATGGTGCAATGACTCACCCTGTCCGGAGGTGTAGGGGTGAGTCACACAATTGACAAATGCATAAGGGTTTTCTAAAGTTCAGCAGGTTTAAATACTTAAAGCTTGAACACACTAGAAATGTGAAGTTTATAGTAAGTATCGCCTGCCATATATTTTTGATTATCTCATTTTACAATTAGTAACAATGTATGTTTTTACAAGTAACATAGATTAGAAGAAAAGTGTCCCCACACCCACTTTAATTTCAGAGATATCATAGATACAAATATTTTCATTGTCTTCAAATAAGCTCAGTAGTATGCACACACAGCTCCCAGTCATCTCAACTGAACAGTACCAATGCCCTCTACCACTGTACCAAGATATTATCTCAGGTTAAATATTATGTATGAAAGTCTATATGCAAATAACCCACTTAATATGCACACTACACTCACCATTTAGTGTAGACCGTCCTCTTCACATATATGATCATTTGTGTGAACAAAGTCTTCACACCCATTTTAATTTAAGAGATATCATACATAGAAATATTTTCATTGTTATGCAAATAAGCTAATTAGCATGCACACACAACCCCCAATCATGCTCATTTCAGGAAATAAGAATAGCACAGTACCCATTTCCTCTAACACTGTGCCAAGTTACATTAATGTGCACCGTTCATAACAGTAGGTTATGAGCTCATGTTAAACATTATGTACAAAGTCTATTGTTATGCTAATAACATAATTAATATGCACATTACACCTCACCATTAAATGTAGACAATGCTCTTCACATATATGATTATTGGTGTAAACAAAATCCCCACACCCACTTTAATTCCAGAGATATCATAGATACAAATATTTTCATTGTTATGCTGATAAGCTAATTAGTATGCACACACAACCCCAAGCATGCTCAATTGAAAGGTACCAATGTCCTCTACCCCTGTGCTAAGTTACATAAATGTGCACCACTCACAACTTAAGTTATGACCTGAGGTTAACATTTTGTACAAAAGCCTATTGTTATGCAAATAACCTAATGAATATGCACCCTACACTTCACCATTAAGTATAGACAATGCTCTTCACATATATGATAATTTGTGCAAACAAAGTCTACACATCTACTTTAATTTAAGAGATATCATAGATAAAAATATGTTCATTGTTATGCAAATAAGCTAATTAATATGCACACACAACCCCCAATCATGCTCATTTGAACAGTACCCATGTCCTCTACCCTATGCCAAGTCACATGAATGTACACCATTCATAACTTACAGGTGTATTTGTTATAAACGCATGTTAAATAGTTTGTACAAGTCTTTTGTTATGCAAATAAGCTAATTAATATGCACACTACACCTCACAAATGTAGACAATGCTCTTCACATATACAGTATAATCATTTGTGCAAACCATATTCCCAAATCCACTTTACTTTAAGAGATATCAGATAGAAATATTTTCATTGTACATGAATGTGCACCATTTATAACTTAATTTTTTGAGCTCATGTTAAACATCTTGTACGAAAGTCTATTGTTATGCAAATAACCTAATTAATACGCACCCTACACCTCAGTGTACATATGATCATTTGTGCTAACAAAATCCCCACATCCATTTTAATTTAAGAGATATCATAGATAGAAATATTTTCATTGTTATGCAAATAAGCTATTATGCACACACAACCCCTAATCATGCTCATTTGAACGTATCCATGTCCTCTACCCCTATGCCAAGTTACATGAATGTACACCAAGTTAAAGATATTGTACAAAAGTCTATTGTTATGCAAATAATCCAATTAATATGCACACTACCCCTCACAATAAGTGTAGACAATGCTCTTCATATATTCAGTATGATCATTTGTGCAATCAAAATTCCCAAATCCACTTTAATTTAAGAGATATAATAGATACAAATATTTTCATTGTTATGCAAATAAGCTAATTATTATGCACACACAGCCTCCCAGTCATGCTCATTTGAACTGTACACATGTCCTCCACCCCTGTGCTAAGTTACATGAATGTACACCATTCATAACTAATACAGATATAACTTATGAGCTCATGTTAAATATTTGTGGATGCCGACGACACTGACGACAGGATGATTCCTACAGTACATGTATGTCTCTTCATCCTGCTTCAAGCGAGACAAAAACCGAGTTCAATGAGAACGGTTAGGCTAATTGTTGAGATACAAAGAGTAAATCTAATATCCCCTGATTTGACTTCCAAATTTCCCAAATATCTCTTTCATTGCACCACAGTTTCATTGAATTGTCATATGTATCATACAGTAAGTGCACAAACTACTGTATAGTATTTCTTGTTAAGTGTGACAAGATAATGTTTTTGGAGAGGAATTTGTGCCTTTTCTTAGTGATGATTAACCCACTACTTACAGACGAATTACATAAAATTCATCGCAGACTTTTTTAGGGCTGACATGCTTTAGAAAGTACTGTATTATGAGAAATGAGAAGGAATTTTTTTTAACTACGATTACATTTGAATTTTATTTTGAAAGATGACACAAAAGATCAAAATACTCATCAAAACTAGATATACTATTATTTTCGAGTTTGTACAAACATTCCACATACAGTATGTAGCTTTGTCCTGATTGCAACTTGTAAAAAAAAAAAAGTTCCAAGAAAGCATGTACACTCTTTCATTAAATATAAATTAACGTTATATTCTAACCTTTTTTGCATAAGCGGATTAGTCATACAAAAAAAAGTTAATGAGTACGACTGGAATGCTACAAAATGCTACGGGCATTCAGAAATGGCAGTAACTTTCAGTAAACTGTTGAACATGTGATTATATTTGAACATGCTTGAATGATATTATGGAAGTCACCCCTAATTAATATTGAGTAATAATTCTTTTCATTTCATTGAGTCACATTTGCATAAATCCGTGGCTTTCATATATAGTACCAAATGACATTTTCTGATCTTCATTGCCATCCCATTCTCTATATAATAATAATAATACATTTATATAGCACAAAATCTGCAAGCATTCTAATGCACTTCACAATAAGATCAAACAAAATAAAGGCAATACAAAAAAAGTATGTTTTTAATTTAGACTTAAAACTAAGATTGTTAACTGAATGAATAGAGGCAGGAAGTGTATTCCAAAGGGCTGTACGGTACCTGGACCTGCATAATAAAAGCCAAGGTCACCTAATGTTTTACACTTATTTCTGGGGACAAAAAGAAAGGGAGAATCATTAGAGCGTAACAAATACCTATTGCTGTGAACGGGGCGAATGTTTAGGGATTTAAAAACAAAAACAAGAAGTTTAGATTTAATACAAAATTCAACTGGAGCCAGTGAAGGGGACTAAGAAGGACTTTGGAGGGAGCATCGTAGCAATTAACAACTAATTTGGCAGCAGCATTATTCTGGATACGTTGGAGCCTTTTCATGAGATACTTGGGATTAATGTGAAATAAACTGTTACAGTAATCTAAATGGGTATGAATGAATGCATGCACTAACATATGCATGGCTGCCTGAGACATATGTTTCCTGTTTTTTCTAGATCATTTAAGTAGTAATTCCCATGCAGTCTTGCAAACTTTCTTGATATGTTCTTCCATTTTCACATGTTCATCAAAAATAATTCCTAAATTTTGAACTTGCTTAGAAGGAGTAACATTAACAGAACCACTTTTGATAGAACTGATATTTATGTCAGATAATCTAGAGGGAGTGCTGAGGATAATGAATTCTGATTTAGAGTCATTCAGTTTTAACTTATGTCTGTAATTTCTGTCTGTTCTTTGCACTCTACAGCATTCAGTTTGTACTGAAGATGTCAAATTTCAAAATGATAGTCATGTGACTACCACCTGATAATAATTGCAATGGCGTTTGCAATTTCTACGCGGGGTCCACTTTAGATTTTCGTCAGATCATGGAAATACAAGTAGAAGAATAATTTGAATTACGCAAAGAAATGCAACTACTTATAGTTCACTTTTCTTAAAACAGCTCTAAAACAGAAAAAGGTTTCATACTTATTTGCTGATTTTAAAGACGACATATAGATACCGCACACATAATCTTTTTCTCTCGTTAGCACAATGAGAAGGCGCTGAGTACAAATGCGCAGCTGTGACACTCGACAAAAGTTTTAAAACATGGCGACCAACAAATACCCAACTAAAATTCTCCTGTTAAAAGTGAAAATCCATCACTCTGTGCGGAAAGAACATAAGTTTATCGCATTTAGGAAAATATGGGTTGCTGAATCTAGTCGGAAACACGATATCTGCAACAACCTACTGTACGTACACAAAACAAGTTCCAGTGATAACATATGTGTAGGCCTATGTGGGTTGAGACAATAACCAAGTAACTTAGGCCTAGGTACTACGCTTTGCCCAAGTTAGTTAGCCTACCAAAATTTAGTTTGTTTACAAAACTGCCGCCAGGTGACGTCATTTTGCCTTTGGTGGATTAGGCCTAGGTCTATTGGTAAAATCCTTGTATAGCGATTAATATCTATATAAGGATATTTGCTTTTTCTTTTCTAATTTTGGTTTTATTTCATTGTATTTATGTATTTTAACTATTTTCCTTTTAAGATTTGCATCTTTTAAGTAGAAACTAAACCAAAATTGTTTAAAAAAGAAGAAGAAATCTTACGTATTGGTACTGTATTGAAGAGTGGAGTCAGCAAGCTGTTTTGCCGTTTAGATGAAATAAACAAAAAAACACGAGTACAATAAGGTAGATCCTCAATTTTAGGGTAGGATTTAGGATTAGATTTTAGAATTAGGTTTTAGAATTAGGGTTTAGGATTAGAGTTTAGATTAGGTTTTTAGGATTAGGTTTTAGAATTTTGACATTGTTAAAATTTCTCCGCACCATCATAATTTTTCTTCAGTTTCGTTCAAAGTGGGTGACAAGAACACAAACTTTGTGAGCTTGAAATTTTGTATAACTTTTTTCATGAAATTTGCTCGAAAAGGTAGGCTGGAAGAGGGGGGAGGGGGCCTATTGGCCTAAATTTGAAATTATTTTAATCTATGGATTAATGGGAAGATAAGAAGGTAGCCTAAGAAATGTTTCAAAATGACTAACGTTAAGCATGATTTTCTTGAACTTGTAGCCTAATTTTTTTCTCCAAATTTTATCGGACTGAAATAAAAACTTTTTTTTTTCAATCTGTCTAAATTAGGCCTAGCCTAGTAGGCCTTAGTCAGGTAAAATATGACAGTGTACTGTAGCCATATGCATCAGCTGTACACAGTCAGAAGTCGTTGTGCAAATTATAACGTGGAAAACGTTTGCATTGCTCAACATAATAGCGTAACCGAATATTGACGACGCACGGCTTAAAATAAGCCTTTCTGCAACGAATTTGTGGCTGTTGCCTTTTGTAATTATAAGTTAAAAAATTTGTCCTACTATGTAAAATAGCATGAAGATACTCAAAAAGACTTAATCTTAATAGGCACCTACATTTTAAGCTCAATCAATGGCTGTTGTAAATTGGTTAAAATAAGAAATTATTACACTGATCCTTCTCCGCGATGGTTCACTGTAAAAAGCGTAAAGTGTCTGTACCTAATTAATTGAAAACACTGCAATTGTCCAAGCGTCAAAAGAATCCCTGGCGAACACCACTAAATCGAACAAGTAGCGTGCGTACCAATAATAACAAAGCTTGGATGTTGGAAGTATGAATGAGATCTAACAACAATACGTAACATATACCACATGGTGAATGTAAACGAGAATAGTAATCATATCGGTCACCGTTGTTCCTGTTCACAGGCGGATTTTGAGAGGAAAATTGAAACGAAGGCCACCCCCCTTCCCCCCTCCCCACACACACACACTGTTCCCGAAGTTGTACCTTTTGAAGATTACTTTTTTGCATTTTTGCATAATTTTGTCCCCCCAAACTTTTGATTTTGCCCCACTTTCGATAGGAAAATTCCGCCCAATTTTCATGTTGGTATGCGCCATGAGGCTGATTTAGTCCGGGGCAAGGAGTATGGCAATTACTAAGCCAAAATATATTAATTTTGATTAACGAATTATTTTGTTATAGGTCTACAATTTAATTGACAAAACAGTTATTGTCTTAATTTCATTTTTTTTAAATAAATGAAGATCCCCTACCCAGTAGATAGAATTTCTGAGCCCAAGCAGTATTTATTTTGGAAAAGCACTTCTGTAATATTGTTTAAAAGTATCCGCAAATTCCGCCACAAATTCTCGCACCTTTGACAGTAATTGAGGTGAAATTTCATTTTCAAAGGAGCACTTTATTCATTTGTGTGTGGGGCACGTTCTCCCTGCCCTCCCCGTTCCTACACTTCACTTATGCACTTATGACTTATGCATTGAACATCACGACATGGACATAAAATTCATTAAAACAAATATGAAATAACTGCCTGAGTAACAATTATTGACTAAGCTAGAATTTCTTTTAGCTGTATAGGCCTAAAATCTTTTCCCAAATACTTTTTTACCGTTTTGCCCTATCTACCTTATTTCGCTTAAATGATATTTTATTGCATATCAAACATGTTCCTCTATTGTAATATGTGATATAAACTTTTCTCGCGCTGGTGACTTGTTGTCTCTTGAGGAAGATTGTATGTGCGAATATCTGAAAACTAAGACTCGTCAGCGTAATCTGGCCTGAGCTGTGCGTTACTTTTGTACGCCCGTCACGAGTCAGATGGACAAAGTGGTCAAGGTAAACGATTAGCTCCGAAAATCATTCAATTTCATTCCTTTTTGTTGTATGTAGGCCTAAGGAGATAGAAATGTATAATTGAGTACGTTTACAATATTATTGTCATCAAATTGGAAGCTCGTCAGTACAGTTTGTAATGATTTTGCCATCATAATTTGTAAGTGTTGGTTGATAGGTCAAAATGAAAATCCCGATGGAAGTTTGTGTTTGGTTGTCTCACTCATTATTGCAAGTAGTGTGTATCATGTAGGGCACACTGAGTGAGATGTTTATCTCACTAAGTTATTCAAGTAGGCCTAGGCCTAAATCCTGAAAGTTTCAAGAAAATCAGTCACCTACTGTATAAATGTTGAAATTAATTTCTAGTATAGGCCTATAGTATAGGCCTTACCGCTATACTGGGATTGTTTCGGTCTATTTTGGATGGGAAACACCTTCAAAATTCAATACAAATAAATTGGAAGGAATATGGAACTTGAATGTGTCAACCAATAATTGGTTGCTTTGGTGGAAGGAGATTTGTCGTGTATCTGGATAGGCCTACACTACAGTATAGGTTATGCCCTACCAATGTTAGATGTTACAACTTACTCAATTTACTGCATTTCGAGCTAGACCTAAGACGCTGGCCTAACTGTTAGTTTGTTGTTTCAAAATACTTAGAGATGATGTATTTAGGAAGTTTACCTTTGTGTTGATGTCCTGGAAATGCGGAAAGCAAAAGGATTTGAAAATTACGGCGCAAAGCTACAGTACGGACAACACAAAACTTTACATGAGTTTCTGGCCCGAGAGTACGGTACAATGCAATTCGGTCGGTACGGCTGTACGGTCGGTTTGAAAAAAAAAGGGAAAAATGTTGATGCCGCAAATAAGTGTACCTTGTTCAATTTGCATGTCATATTTATTTTGTTTCGTTTAAAAACAACAAAAAGTAAGATTAACTGGAAAAAAGAAGTAATTGTAAAACAATATTAGAATTAGGAATAACGTAAGGTTTCTTAAATCTTCACGACTTTTGTTTTTGAATTGTTTTGAGAAACAAAAATATTAAAGATAGACTATGCGCTGCCCTAAGAAGCGCTGAATTTCAAATTCAACATCAACCAGGATCCTGCAGTTAAACGCGCATAACATTAACAGTGTGAGCCGCGCCACCGCTGCACATTCAAAATGACACTTGTCAATATTTTTAAATTTTTCCCGAAAAATAGTAAAGAGAGCCATAATTTCTGCAAAGTATCCCGGGTTGGTCTTTTTGGAGCTGGTTCTTATTTTTGTGAGAATTTTTTTTCATGGTGAATTCAAGAAACAATCAGCGGCTGGATATCAAATGTCTGCGGTTGGGTATGATAAAGCAAATATGCGGCTGGTTATTTCATTAATGCATAATGATTTAAAATGATTACGGCTGAGGTGAAATACAATTTTAAAGTTCAAATATCATAACGAACAAAATGGCCAGCTTTTTCATTAAAACTATAGGCGTAGCCTAGTTCCTTTAATTCTGGCCAGCCAAAGATAAAGGTTATTTATAGCGTATGCAGAAAGTGTATACAGAAGTGTTTCAATTCTTGTCTCAATTTGTGAATATTTTCATCTAGATTTGGGATTTCATTTAGGCTGAGTATCACCATATTGTTGCTTTTATATTTTTTCTGCATCTTTGTTATTTTGTTGTTTTCAACAACTTTTGTTAAATCTTTGTTTTGTTGTTGTTGCTGGATGGTGTGGTATGCTAACTCTATTCTATTAGACATTTGTTGATGTTGTTGTAAACTAGGATAGGCCTTACAGTTGTTTTAAGCTAGGCTTTGTTATTGTTGTGTTAGGCTTTGTTAGTTTTTGACTTAAGTGTATAGGCTTATGTGTTAAGTGTAGGCTAGTTTATTGTGTGTTGAAGTTAAGGTAGTTCTTTAGGTATTGTTGGGTGTATTGTTCCACTTTTAGGTTGCTGCTTTTGTATTTCTCGGTTTCTGTTAATTATATTGTATGATCATGGAGAGTTTGAATTACTGTGGTAGCTGTAATATGTGAATTGATTTCCAGGAGTTCAGTGTGACATGTAGTTTTAATGAAGCTTCGGTCGATAGTTTTGCATTTGTCTGTGCAAAGTGTGCAAGGTTGAATGCTTTGAAGTTGAGACTTTCTGGTTGTAGTTGTATCGTTGAAAAGGTTGATGCTAATGTGCGCACAGAGTATTGTGGCTTAGATGTGGGTAGTCAGACATGTGATCTTGATAGTCCTTTGGGTGAGGAATTTTATAGGAGTTTTGTTCAGGTAGATAGTCTTAGATCAGATTATGTTGACATGCCTGATGTAGGGTTATCTGTAGTTGATAATTATACAGGTACCATTGATCGTGAGGTTGTTGATTCATCTGGTACGTTGCCTGTGGATTCTGTTAGGGATAAGGTGTTATAGATAGGGGGATTCACTTGTTAGGTATGTTGACACATACTTGTGTAAAGTAGATCGTATTAGAAGGATTAGGGTACAGGGTTAGGGTTGATGATGTTAGTTCTCGTGTTCAGACTTTATGTAAGGGTGAAGGTAACGTCGTAGTTTCAATTGGTACAAATGATATTTCAAGGAGAAATATTCATAGTTATGCAAATTATCGTAAATATTCATATATTTTGCAAATTAGGTGGAATACTGGCTCCTGATTGGTCACTACCTGTATAGGCTCCTCGTGATACCACACGACCGAAGGTCATCGATTTTTTGGAGGGAAGGGGAATAAACACACACTAATAAACACACGATAAACACAATGTCCTAATTCAATTTTCTCTTTCTTATATTTGTGGTGGCTCTTATAAGAATCTTGGGTTCTTTATTGATCGGCCGATCGACCTGCTACTGCCCGTTGGCTGCTTTGCTCCACAGCATTTCTCGATGCATTTCTTGATGCTTCTTCGCGTTGGCTCGATACTCTCCTCTTCAGCAAGGTGGTTTAGACATGAATCTTTTCCTCTTCTGGGCTTTTACCTTGTAGTGCTTAAGAAACTGACGATATACATGAGCTCTCGTAGTGTAAAAACGCATACGAGCGTTGGACTTGAGTGCTTTCCCCCAATTACTCTCTCTAATTGCAAAGTTCCAATGGTAGTCTGGTCTTTGATTCTGGTATCTCGGCGGTGTTCTGACGGCAGATATTTTGTGTACTCTGTTGTCGAATTTGTGTGCCAAACCGAACCGGTAGTAAGCTTTGATGGGATCTCCTTCATGTGTTGATATTCTCCTTGTAATCCCGTTAGGGAAAGTAAGCATGGATATTAGCGATTCTGGCAAGTATCGAGGCATGATGTGTTCGCTTTAAAACTTAGAATGAAAAGAATTGCGACGCCGACGACGAGTGAACACACAATTACAATGACGGGGTCGTCGCCTGCGTATTCGGTTACGATAGTAACAATGCTATCACCAAACGCTTAATACGATCCAGACGAGAACACAGGTACGACGTACGGGGAGACATACCATCGAAAACCAATTCAATGTCCACGCCCTTTGATAACCAGTTGTGGTGCACTGGCGTGTCTACCCAACCCAGGCTTGAACCCAGGGCCTCGTGGTCTGTAGACATGTATGATAACCGCTTCACCACAGTTAGTAGACAATGAAAAGAATTGATCAAGTTTGCTCTATTTTTCTTTTTACTTAGATCTCTTGGACCAATCAGAAGCCAGAAAAGTATGATGCCATTTGTGTTTGTGGCGCTCTTTCGGAAAAGAAAAAAAAAAGAATAAAGATAAAACAACAGAACAAACATGGACAACAATAACAAATATACAATATCATATAGTATGAAAAAAATCAATTGACACAACAAACGATAAAACATGGACGATACAAACGATAAATATTACAAACGATAAGCGTTCACAGAATGTCTTGAACCATTTTTCTCTTTCTTATACCTGTGGTGGCTCTCAATAGAGCCTTTAGGTACTTGGGATTCTTCTTACATCGGAGAGGAACGGCATCTGCACAGCGGTGTGATGGTCTGTGTTGCCACGCTCCGGCCTGTCTTCACCTCCCTCATCTTTGCTCTCGCTTTCTCCACATCTCTGGTGGCGCTGGTATACCATGTTTCTGCCTGTAGATGTAATTCTTTCTTTTTCTTTTCTTCTTGTTTTTTCTTTTCTTCATGTTCTTTGCTGGGCCACTTGTCGGCCACGAGGATATCTTTGTCAGGCGCCGCCAGCACCCGCGCCCACTCTCTGTTGGAAAGTACGAGCTCCTCGTCCCCGTCCTCCATCTCTCTCTTCACCGTGGCGACTTTAAAGGGCGGCTCGTTGTCCTCGTCCATATCACTGTTGCTGCTTTGAGCTTCCTCTTCGTCCTCGTTTCTTGCTAGTATGCGGAAGTAGCTGTATAGAGTATCCATGTTGTTTACTTGTAGATAGATCTAACAGAGTGAATGATTGAAAATTATCAAAGTCAGTAGTTTTATTCTGTCTACAAACAATACTCACCATGCCATAATTGAATAGACAGACACGTGGCTGTATGTTTGCTCCCGATTGGTTCGTATCACGCCTGCCTGTTACAGACATACACTTGACCTTGATATCATGCCTGGCTGTCGTGCGGTAGTTGTCGAACTTCTACCGAATCCTATACGGTAGCCTCGAACTCTTTTTAATGGTCTTTAAATTCATTTTTCTCTTTTTTGAATATTTACATGCTAGGGTATAGTACCTGCCCCAACCAACGCAGCGGTACCGTAGGAGTCACGCCACTGCACGATTTTGTACTCCTATCGCCTTCATTTCCAAATATTATTTTCATTTTATTATTATTATTTTCTTCAAACAAATACAATGTTTTAACATTCTTCCTCAATAATCAAGTCCCAGAGACAGTCCATCACTTTGCATTTGAGACCGAGATTGCTCAATCGATCAGCGTAATTTCCCAGCGTTGCATAGATAACGTCTCTCAGTAAACCGAGTACCTTCTTTTCTCCGTAGTCTTTGCTAACCTCTTCCTTCATTCCCCTAACTGAGTATCTTCTTTCTCCGTAGTCTTTGCTAACTCCTTCCTTCATTCCCCTTACCAGCTCTTTGAAAATGTCTTTCGCGAGTGGATCTGTGAATCTCTTTCATGTTGCCTCTTCTTTCTTCGACCTTTTCGATCGGTCGTTGATCAATGCGGCTTGTGTCAATTGGGCTTTCAGCAAGTCGTGTGCTATCTCCGTCATCGCTTTCAGGAATTTCGGCTAGTTCTTTTTCTCTTTAAACAAGAGAGAGTCTTCTTCTGTCAGCTTGTCCAAGTGCTTCTCCTTCTTTATCCATGGCACATCCTATTGGGGCTATAAACGCGGCGAGGCAACTTGACTCGTTGTAGAACGATAATGTGAAGTCTCCTCCGTCGGTATGTTCTCCGTATTTGTCAGGATCACAAGAGTTGTCGCTCACCACACGTCTGATCTCTTTCATGATGATTTTCGAACGGGCCATTTTTACTACGATGAAGGTCTCATTGCGTGCTTTTTTTTTATGCCTGTGTATACTCCGACGCTGCTTTACGTTTTTGCTCTGAACTCGTACTGTTAGGTATAGTATCCATGTTGGTGTCTTATGAAATAATGAATCGAACTTCAGCGAGGCTTGCCTTTGTATGTTTTTTCTGACCAATCAGAGCAAAGCAACAATGTTAATGGTAGCGCTCTTTCCGTATCTACACGAAAAGTTTGGTGCGGGATCGTATACGGCTTGAAGATCTGTTTTCGACGACCGTATATTCAATACGAATTGTTACGTCGTTTCTTTTCAACCAGACATGAAAAGATTTTGGCATGAAGTCGTGTGCTTCTTCATCTCTGTACGATCTACAACTGAAGTTTCGTAAAAACTTTATCAATCCCTCGAGCAACCCTTCCTCGAGATAAAACACGGGCGAAATACACGGGATCCATGTGCTTTTCTCTATATTCAGTTTCATGCAACACTCGAATAGTAACATTTTCGTACTCTACAATATTTTTACGTAGGCTTTTTGCAAGCAAAGGCCACCTCCACCCAATTGTCTCTTCCTCATTTAGAATACCCATGATTAAATGAATCAATTCAACTCACATCCACCTCCTTTATGTTCTTTTTCATATGAAAGTCACCGGTGGCGCTCTTTCAATAACCGTACGGAAGCGTCGAAATATCTGTCTGGATGACACGTTTGTCGTAGATCAGTCTGTATTTCTTGGTAATGGATCTGGTGAGAACTCTTCAAGGACCGTTTCTCCTGATGCTGTGAGGATAATGAACAGAAACGATGAGTTCTTCGTCGTCTTCCCAGGCTCGGCCTGTTCCAGGATCTACGTGATTTACCATGTTGATCATCGCCTCGAAGTTGACCGATCGAATAGTGTTATGGTCCAACGTGATGCCTCTAACTTTGCACTCCCCCACGACGACGGCGTCTGTTCTGGTCGAACGTACTTTGGGCCTCCAGAAACAAATTCGGTAATGTAGCTCCTGGCAACGTAAGGTTTCTCTTGCTCGTCTGTCATGTCGCCGAGAAAGTTGTCAAGGGTGGATCATAGGTTTCCGGTCGGCTGACGTAAATCATAGAATCCGTGTTGAAGTAGAGGACGCGCTTCCCCAGTCGCTCGATGTAACTGTAAAGTTTGAGACGGGAGTGAGCCGTGGTATAAGCCGCGTTGAAAATGTTCGTATTGGGCTATACTTTGACGTATTCGTTCGTGTCGACCCATTGGATGCGGGCGGTGAACTCATCGTGAAACTGCACGTATTTCACTTGTTTCGATTTGTCCGTCAATAGCTTGTAGAATTTTTAAAGAGTGTTGATAAATGTTGTCTTGGTAAGTGCACTTTGCTGTCCAAACTTTCCCCCAAACAAGTTGAGCATCAGTTTAGCCAACGCTCGCTTTCCCTCGTTCTTGGCAATGTTGGCGTAGTCCAGTCTGATCTTTTCGCAGGCCTCGTACTCGTCGATGTACCGACGACGCTGTTCTTCGGTTTCGCAGCATTCTGGCCATCCGATGGCTTTCTGTTTCATTTTCAGAAACGTATTGATGTAAGTCGTGAACATACCAGCCTTTCCCGTTTCGGGATCATACTGTATCGTCTCCTTGAAATGCCACACCTCGTCAATATGTAACACCTCGTATCCCATCGTTACGGCTTTCTGTAACTCGCAGCTCACCCACGTCCCGTGAAGCGCTCGTTGTTCATTAGAGTGTTTACATCGTCCTTTGGCCAGAGTCTCTGCGCAGGTGGCACACAACAGAAACATGAGTTTTCCTCGACATCAGATTGGGAGTACGGGATGGTACAGACCACGAGGAGGCAAGACGGTGCATTTGATCAGTCCTTCGTAGTTACGTACGTCGGTGGTGTTTGGAGTTTTGATGATATCCGGATGACCGATAGGGTATTTACAATACTTGTTGACGTAAGGGTAGAGCGAGGAGACATCGACGTACTTGATCTGTTCGTCTTCTTTGACGACTTCATGAAGCTTGATGGCATTGGTCCGTCCACCAAAAAACGCATCTCGGGATCGGAGAGGTTCGCTCAGTTTCAGGTTATCGACAAAGTCTCTCATCGGCGGGTTTCTGTCCAGTTCGTCTCAAAACTCGCATTCCCAGATTTTCACCAGTTTCCAGCCTTCTCGAAGACCCTCGTTCTTCAGCCAGTGTCGTTTACAGGTGAGCTTCTCGTGAACATCTTTGACGGTTGTTTTGACCCTCGGCAGCTTATGTCCTCTGTTTGGGTAGAAGGTAGGACAACCGTGCCACAAACAAACGTAGAACTCGTAGGCTGTCTTTGCCGCCTCATTCCACCCGTCTATTTTGTAAAAACCGCTGTGTTTTTCTCCTTCGGTAGATCGGGCGTGTTGCAGTTGTCGACCATCTCGTTGCTCGATCCATTTCAACATTGAAGGGCCTTCACTGATTGTATATGAATGAGGAACCAGGTCGATCGTATCGGTACAAAGGAGCTTTCGTCGAAACATGCGCATGCAGGCCATGGAAATAGTGATGCATTTTTCGAAAGGATCATTGCCCGTAGTTTTAAAAAACTCTTTTCGGAAAAGCAAACATCCTAGACCGAGTAGATCTACATCGCTACAACAGTACTGGTACATATCACGAGCCATGTCAAAAGTCTTGTTCTTCTGTTCTTCGTACCACGCGAGGAAAACTTTGCGTTGAGCAGGTTTCGTGTGATCGGGATCGTAGTTTTCGACTGCAGGCCAAGGACCGAGGTAGTTTTCATAGAGCTGAGTGTTGAAATGGTACGGGAAAGAGCCCTACTTATTTTCCATTAAGCTGAACGTTTTGGAAAAAGAAGAGAGAGAGGAGCCGGAATGAAGTTATACGAATCGATGATCCTCAGGGTTGTGACATCTTTCTTTTTCTTGTTCCTGGCTTTTTCTTTTAGGTCGATGCTCATCAGCTTGGCTGCGTTTATCACAACGTTGGGGCACATTCCAATGTTATTCATGTGATCGAGAATAAAATGACTGTCGTATCCTTTCATGTTGTGAGCGATGGCTGCGCTCCCTATGTTTTCTGGAGAAATGCAACCAACAGCAAAAGCCTTTTTGAGTATTTCTTCCCGAGAAGACATGTTCTCGTTTGCCACACAATACACAATCTTGATGAATATCCTCGTTTTGGATACACTTCAAGCAAACACGATGTGCTACACAATAGTTTGGCACGTGTAAATATCCTCCGTTGTCGAGCTTGTCTTCCTGTATGCATTCGATATCAAAAACGATGTATTTTAGAGGAAGGCTCTTTTCTTTTATCGGCTCGTC
Source organism: Chiridota heheva (assembly GCA_020152595.1). NCBI lineage: Eukaryota > Metazoa > Echinodermata > Holothuroidea > Apodida > Chiridotidae > Chiridota > Chiridota heheva. The sequence continues at coordinate 327,678 of JAIGNY010001746.1, read as the reverse complement.
TTCCAGGCCGAGAATATCACAAGCTACTTTGTCGACGACAATTACCTCTCCTCGTCCTCTTTCTCCTTTGATCTTTTGCATAAAACAAAGATGATCGTACGGTTGGTGACTCTCACAGTTTCTGCAGTAAAGTTGACCACATTTGTGCTGCCCTTTGACGGTTACTCCACAAGTAGTACAACGACAGATGCGTTGACTAATCGAGCGTGGTGTTGTTTTGGTTTTAGGTTTGATTGTGACTTTGCTTCTTTTCGGGATCCTCTTGTGATTAGCAAAACATGTCGGACTCTTGACGGATCGGTCGCAATCTTTACATTGAATCCATTCGGTCAACAGGCATTCCTCTTTTGTTGCATTGAAACAACATTCTGAAACCTTACAGCAACGATGGTGGTCAAAGACTTCGTACCTTTTTTTACAAATGTCACAGAAGTAATGTGTATCCAGTAGTCCATGAAGTGAGGTGACAACATCAAAATGATTATCATGGTAGAAAATATGAAGTTTTTTTGAACGAAGACGTCCCCTGTATAGAAACAAGTCATGTGGGTTTGATGTAACGACATTCACTTGGTAATTGGGTAACACGGTTTGAAAACGCTCTACTTCTTACAATCCACAAGGAGCCAAGGCAACGCCGGCTCGTTCGTGTAACTTTCTGGCGAGTCTCGTTTGCTCACCAAAACCGTGACGAATGTGTTCCCAGTTGACGGCGTTATTTTTCTCTTTGTTGATGCGGGCTTTGGCAATCACTAGGGCTTGGGCTAGACAGAGGTGATTATTGTTTGCAATGCGGATGATAGAGCGTTTTTTCAGGGTCCAGTCTTTTTTGTTGGTACGTCCACTTTCTTGAGGCATCTCGATGTAAATCACTCTGATTTCAACTCCTTCGTCAAGCACGAAAGCAGTCTTTGATTGCAAAACTCGAAAAATGACACTTAGAAGACGCTGTACGCTCATTTGATCTCTACGCATGACTTGAACCCATATCGGAAACTCTAGACTGGGTGCATGAATCTCAAAACTCACACGATCTTGAGCAGCAATACCGTCTACCATTAGTTCAATGAGACTTTCGGAAGCAGCACATAATACGTTGACGACGTCCTCTTCTTGGTTGGCAAGCCGACCAATTCTTTCCCCGTCGAATCGCACAACGTGTTTATTTGCCTCCGAGTTGTATCTGGAAATATGGCGTCTTCGGGTCTCCACGATACGATAGCAACTTTCGACGGTAACATTTCATCTTATTGATCGACAACATAGTCTCAGTCTGTCCCCGACTTGATCGGGTCTTTTTATTTCATTAACGAGCGGTAAAAACTCACGAACGATAGTTAATTGCAATAACTGTTCATCAAGAATTGGCATGTTTTCAGCAATTACTACATTTACAAACGTATTGAGTTCTTCGGTTAGATTACTCCCTCCTCTCTCGATCATCTCTCCCAGTTCACATTCCTGGGAATCGATATCCCATTCCTGTGTCAATTTGTGCATCCCAATCTTCGATATCCCATTCCTCCGTATCAATTTGTGCTTCCCAATCCATTGAGTCTTCAAAGCCGTCCGGCAATTCCCAACGTTTTTCACCCGTCCAATTATTACAAAAGTAACTTTGTCCATAAGTGTTGCTTGTTTCTATCGTCCAGCCTTGATCAAACAAATCCACCATGCGTTGGGCCATCTTTATTTCTCGAGATCAATTGATAGAATGATGAAATTCAAAAGAATTCACACCAATTTATATCGTTTGGCACGATGCCCAAACTTCTGTCTGAAGGAGACGCGATACCCGCACATATTGTTTAAAGGTGACTTGGCACGATGCCAGCGTATAAAGGTGACTTTCAAAATGACTTGACTTGACACAACCGAAGGTGACAATCCTAAGGGCGAATAATGTAAAGGTGTATAGATCGAACTACTATAATCTTTTTTTTAAATATAAATAGATCATTGTTTTTTGAAAAAGATAGGGAGATTATGTTTTTTTTTATATCGTTTTCTGAAAGAAAAAAAGATAGGTAAATTTGTATCATTGATTTAGATAAAATAAAGAACGACATTAATCGTAACATTCGAGAGATATAGGCGTTGGATGGAACATTACACCATCCTTTCACTTGTATCGTTGCAGGACTGACAGGGTGCAGGAATTCCCGGTGGGTGAGAACGCTGTTGGAATGTCGTAAGCAATTAATCGAACCACCTCCCGAACGCGTGTATTGGTTTTATGCCGAATACCAAGCCAATTACGAAGCATTGAAGCAAGCTTTACCTCATGTCGAATTTATTAAAGGATTACCCGGTGAAAAAGAAATGAAACGGTTGGATGCAGATCATAGAAAGCTGATTGTCATTGACGAACGAGTTGAATCCCGTCGTGACTGCATTGTTCACAAAAGGCAGTCATCACCGTAACCTATCCGTAGTACATGTCGTACAAAACTTGTTTTTTAAAGGCAGACGTACCCTTAGTCTCAACACTCATTATCTCGTATTTTTCAAAAACCCTCGAGATGCTTCTTCTATCAATCATTTGGGTCGCTAGATGTTTCCTGGTCGCTTGAGGTACGTTCGAGAAGCCTATGCCGATGCCACGCGAGAGCCATACGGCTACCTTTTCATCGATTTCACCCCTAAAACGCCCGATTGATTTCGTTTACAAACCGGTT
>JAIGNY010001746.1:237500-320000 GCA_020152595.1 Chiridota heheva | reverse complement strand
AAACAAAATAGGGAAAAATGACAATGTCTGTAGCCAACAGATTATTTTAAAAACCAAATATTTCGAAAACTCCTGTTTCCTTCTTCAGTGGTATGAAGTTAAATGACGCAAGAAGATAACAGCGATGATAGTTTGCACGTTAGCACATTTCAAAGAACTGTATCTGTGTACTGTGCGAAAATACGAGGGAAATGCGTGCGGTCTTAGTCTTGATCCGATACTCTAAAAGCTCACTGCGATTGACAGGAATAAGCTTGTCCATGAATTTCCTTAACAGTTTCAAGGGATAGCCCCTTTTAAGAAAGTGCCTCGACATAACATTAAGTTGGATCTTGAGATCATGAGGGTCAGAACAAATTCTCTTAAGACGAAGAAACTGGCTATAAATGATAGATTCCTTAATGTGTTGGGGATGATTGCTATCATAAACTAGGTAAGCATGAATATCAGTGGGCTTGGTGTATAAGGAGGTAACCAATGAACCCTCACGGATTTTGACCAGAACATCCAAGAAAGGTAATTCATCCCGGGAAAAATCATAAGTGAATTTAATGGACGGGTGATACGTATTCGCGAAACCAATAGATTCCCGCAACGAAACCTCGCCATGCTGCCAAATCGTGAAGATATCGTCGATATAACGGACATAAAAGGAAGGAGAGAGTGTGGACTCTTGTAATATCTTACCCTCAAGATCAGCCATAAACAAATTCGCATAACAAGGAGCCTTGATCGGTACGGGGATAAGCCTCTCTTGAAGTGTATTAAATCGTCATGGGGGATATTGAAACACGCCCCAGAGGTTGGAGGAATTTTCTCTGCACCACCGGTTGTGGCACTAAAGCAGCCGCCGAGTCTTAGGAATTTCTTGGTACGTTCCAACATATCGCGCAGGGTGCCTGGGCGAGGCAATAAACCCTGCAGGAAGCCGCGTTGTCAAATCTGCATGCACATAGTCACGGATGAGACGGTATCTCTTCCGAGGAATCACTTGATCAAACCAGATACTTTTTCCTGTGATTCTTCTAACGTAGTTTACTGCGTGATGTGTTCGAAATGTCCAGAAATTTCTTATATTGGTGAGACTGAAACCTCTTTCCGATTGAGGTTCAATAACCACAAGCAGTCTATTCGCGATTTTGATGGTGACAGTGAGGGTTATCCCGTGGCAGGGCATTTTAATTTGCCTAGACATAAGTTGGAACATTTGAAGGTGGTTCTCATCAGGGGGAACTTTAGAAGCACGGAAGACAGAAAGTTGTTTGAATTGCAATTCATGATTAAAACTAAGAGCCACATCCATGGACTTAATAAAGACCTGTCTTATCTTTCTCCTTTTTCTGTATTTAGGGGAAATGTTTCCATTTCCACTTCGTCTCATTAGTCCTTCTCTTTTTTTCGTGCCGTGGCGCATTTTGGCGCCGATTTTTTTTGCGCGCTTTTCCCCTTTTGCGCCTACTATTTTACGCGTACGTTTTTGGGCGCTCTTTGAAATGTGCTAACGTGCAAGCTACCATCGCTGTTATCTTCTTGCGTCATTTAACTTCATACCACTGAAGAAGGAAACAGGAGTTTTCGAAATATTTGGTTTTTAAAATAATCTCTTGGCTAGAGACATTGTCATTTTTTCCTATTTTGTTTTATATATAGATATATATATATTTATATATATATATATATATATATATATATATATATATATATATATATATATATATATATATATATATATATATATATATATATATATATATATATATATATATATATATATATATATATATATATATATATATATATATATATATATATATATATATATATATATATATATATATATATATATATATATATATATATATATATATATATATATATATATATACAAAAGTGGAGGGCGACAAGAGGCAAATGTTCCCAAATTGTACTGCTTTTTTCCTTTAATTCTAAGGGAAAGGGGAGGGGACGTGTCCACCCGTATTGCCCCACTGGAGAATTACGACCCTGGTACCTAATACACCCTTCTTTTTTTTTATTTCATTGTTAGTAATGATCTTTACCTCCGCCAACAAGGTTGGACGGAGTTTATGTTTTCGCCTCTGTTTGTTTGTTTGTCTGTTTCTTTGTCAATTTTTTTGGTCTGACATCAAGATATTTCAAGAACTGTTAATTGGATTTGGATTAAGTTTGGTGTGTGGTTTTATTACTGCTTAAGGGAGAAATGATTACAATTTGAGGCATGCACATTGGAACAGAGGAAGGTACAAATGGGGGATGGGGACATGTTTTTGCCTATTTGTTTGTCTGTCATCAAGATATCTCAAGAACTGATTATTGGATTTTGAATAGATTTGGTGTGTGGTTTTGTTACTGCTTACGGAAGAATTTTTAAAATTTGAGACATATTGGTAAGAATGAAAATGGAGAGGTGGGGACATGTTTTGCCTATTTGTTTGTCTGTCATCAAGATATCTCAAAAACTTATGAATGGATTTTGATTTAATATGGTTTGTGGTTTTGTTACTGTTTCTGGAGAAAGTGATTTAAATTTGAAACTAATTGGAACAGAGGAAGAGCAGAAATTGAGGGATGAGGATGTTTTAGGATGAGATCTGTCAAGACTAAGTTGCCAAGACTAAGTTGAAACTTTTCAATGGAACGTGTTGAACAATGACTTTATGCTCTGAATGAGGATCCAAACAATCAATTTTGTGGATTTAAAAAGACTTACATGAAACGTTCTTTAGAATCAAAGAAAATGAAACAATTGTTTTCTGCCATTAATTAAAATGATGAAATGTGAATCCTGGCTGAAAAAAGCTCAAATAATGATGCTCACTTGAATAAAACTGAAAACAATGATATTGCCTTAGAAGAAATCCAATCAGAAAATAATCTTCAAGTGTTCTGATTGCAAATGATCTTTACAGATCAAAACTTATAAATGAATCTTGGTGGGCCTAGGATTTCTGAGGTAGAATATGATGGGTATAGGGATCGAATGAACGCTAAAATTATTCTTGGCATGTTGGAATTGCAACAGGGCGGAGGTATTCGCTCTACAGAGTGCTCAATACTCTACTTTTATGCTGTAAATGTAGATAGCTAAGAGATATGTGAAGCGTCGGACAATTGGTTTGTTAGTTAATTCAATTCAAGTATCAGTTTTATCTCATTCAAGCTGTCATTAAGAATAACAGCTCTCTGATCCAAGGACGGAAAGTGCTGTAGAATGAGTGGACGGAGGAATTTATTTTTGTCATTGTAAATTTGTTGCTCGTGGGGTGCTCATCTGATTTCTTTACGGATGATAATTTTTTAATGATATCGGTAGGCTTATTAGCCTGCCGTAGCCTACCGTTCAGTCTTGTTTTCAGACTTTCCTTTTTCCAGATCTCAGACACGTTCTCCACTATGCTTTTTAATTCCATTTCACCAAGTTTTTGACACTTTAGAAGTTATTTCTCATATATTTTGCCTATTGTAATGACCAAAAGTGGCAGAGACTTTTGGAAAATGAGTATTTCTTTAATTATTGAAATAAATTTAATATAAATGATTAAATCGCTCATTTCTGCAACTTTACGTCGGTTTAATGTCAACACGAACCCTGTTTAACAATCAATCAGTTCTTAACACACTGAAACGTTGCTTCATTTTTTTTACTTATTCCGCTCATTCGGATTTATGAATATATAATGAGCTGAAGTAAGTTGTTTTTCAACGAAGATGATGAGTTGTTATTAAATAAATCGTTATTCATTAATGATATCTTAGTAAAAACGTTGGTTTGAAATACTACTCGCAATCATTTTAAAGACCATTTATCTTCTCGCGGAGGTAAATATATTTTCAATTCCTGTATTTTGATTGGTCGAAACACAATGGTTTAATGTGCACTTAAATTAATAAGCCAATCAAAACATTTTGGAATAAAATGCACGCCGCCACAATTTAATCAAAAAAACAAAACAAATTTAGACAAATTTATAGCAGAATGTATGAAATTTCAAGAGAAAACAAGGGTCAACAATCGAAAAAAAAAAAGCCTCTGGAAATCGTGGTCAAAAAGCTCTTCTCTTATCTCGACCTAAAAAGATCTCCACATATATGTTGGAAAATGTCCTTATCTATCCAAATATGTAATGTTGGTAAAAAAAAAACTCTGGAAGCGGATCAGGAGCTCGCAAGGTTTGACCCATTTTCGGCGAGACCAGTTTGATAAAGCCAACAACATGCAACTGGTCGTGTGATGCATTGTGATTGGCCATGTAACCAGGTCACATGATATTGTTTATATGCGAAGTCTCGCACTATGTGATCCTGACAAATTGTTGTCGTAATTTACTGCTTTAATTTTCACATTTCTTCATAAATGTATACATATTTGGCATGCTGGAACATCAAACATAAAAGAATAAAGCAATTAGTAAATTCTTAGAAGAATTTTATGAGAAAAGGGGATAATTAATCTTTTATACCGGGTATATTTTCGGAAGCAGTACGGCAATTAATTTCATATCATTGCTGTTTAAATAGTGCAGACAATGCAGACTACAAGTACAGTCAGTACACAAAAGCAAGAATAGATTACAGGCAGTTTTATTTTTGATACTTTGTGTTTTTAAGCTAGCATATATGAGAATAAATCAATTTCACAAATGCTATGATGAATCAAGAAGCAATTTGCATTCATTAGCTGAGTTGTACATACATCTGTTTAAACAGTCACACCATATTGAAACACATTAGGTTGATATGTAGAGAAAGGAACTGCTACAGAGATGTTCACGTCAGTTCAAATGAATGCTCTTCATTGAAGCTAATTGATCAGTCTTGATCCCATTCTACATTCTCAAACTGGTGGATGCATTTTGAAAAAAAGTACCTTTTATCATGTCTGAAGTACTGAGGCACCACATCCATGACAAATTTTCCATTTTCTTGAACTATTTTGGGTCAATATAATTTAGATGACAATAGTTTGATATAATAAAATGAATACTATGATGACTTTTAATTTGAAGATACAAATATACTTGATTTAAACAAAAAGAAAAAACTACATTTTGACTGCGCTTAATGTTGGTAAGAGCGCACCATAGAGATCCAAGTGATGTTCGTCTTGGAATTTAAGAGCATGTAATACGATTCTTGAGGCTTTATATGTTTATAAATTACACTGCGAACAGGGTTTTCTCTACTGTGGTGTAGCGGTCATCATACCTGTCTACAGACCACGAGGCCCTTGGTTCAAGCCTGGGTTGGGTAGACACGCCAGTGTACCACAACTGGTTATTAAAGGCCGTGGACATTGACTTCGTTGTCGATGTTATGTCTGTCCGTACGTCGTACCTGTGTTCTCGTCCGGGTCGTATTAAGCGTTTCGTGATAGCATTTGTACTATCATAACCGAATACGCAGGCGACAACCCCGTCATTGTAATTGTGTGTTCACTCGTCGTCGTCGTCGTCGTCGCGGGTTTAGATCCTGGACACAAAACTAAATGTGAAATATGTGCACTGTGTTTTGAAAATGTTTAACTCTAAACATGGTTAGATTTACAACATGGATAGATGCATAGGCCTACTAGTTCTCAACATGTGCAGCTATAAACAAACACGTTGAAATGTTAAACATGTTTACAAAACACATCTACAACCGAAACAGAATACTAAGCACGTTGGGCGTCATGTTTATCATCTGTACATGCATGTTTAGCATCTGCACATAAAACAACTAAACTGGTTGTTTGTAAAACGTAAGAGTAAAACAAGTATTATGCTATAAGTTTACTGATAATTTCTGGAAGTAAAATGTTTAACGCCAGGTAACAATGACATTCGTCTGCAATATATTAACGTCGGATGAAGGCCTTATGTTTGAGCCTATGCATGTTCATGCAGCAATTATCAAGTGCAGTTAAGCTGTTAAGCATAAGTACCTAAATTCAATCATATTTCTCCAAGTATTACGGACTAGAGGCATAGGAAGCGGAGGATAGGGGGAAATTCCGCCACCTCCCCCTCCCTTCCACCCCCTGAGAGGATTTCACCTTCCCGGCTGCAAAGTTTATTCCCGATTAGCAGGTTAAATTGTGAAAATATTAACGTAAAATTTTCCGAAAACTTTCCAAACGTTCTCGAAAACTGGTCAAAATTTCCTAAATTGGCCCAAATTTCACAAAAACTGGCCAAAGTTTTTTAAAATTGGTCAAAATCGTAAACAGAAATTCACAATATTGAAGACAAATTCACAAAGAAAATTTTACGAAAATAAAGAAATTGTAAGAAAATTTTCCAAAAATTGAAAGGGATTTCCCGATTAGCAGCATTGCAACTCTTGATGAAAACTTAATTTACCAATGAAATTTTTCCTCTCAGTCACCAGGAAATATTGAGGGTTTTTTGCGCCCCCAACCCTACCTTAAGTTGGTTCTTCCTACGCCCCTGTTTAGGGCGTTACCACCAATTTCTTATTATTGTAGTAGGAATTAATCTAATTTAATTAAAATAATCGACCGATATTTACAGGTCAAAATTCGGGAAGAAACATGCCTATTAGTCTACATAAACACAATGATTCATATGTGGATGATTCCCATACTTTGAAGAACAAGGGAATTTTCTACTGCGAAAAAAGATAAATGGCGTAAAATGTAAAATTATTTGAGAACTTACACGTATAGAGCAAGAACTAAACGAAGCTACAGTTAATCTCAAAAAACTGTGAATGGTCATTCTTTTAGATGATACGTAATTCTATGCAACAACTTCTTAGGATAAACTGGTTGAAGAAAACGTGACGTCACGTTTATGAAGAGGTATTACTAATTTCATATTCATCAGATAGAGCTTTGAATTTTGAAAAGAATTATCTCTTATTATTACATGTAGTTTCTGATCGAGATATTGTAAACAAATAACTACGTTCCTGAGACAAAAGAAGTGTAAGCACTTTTTGATGAAGGTCATTTATAATTGCATAATGTCCTATAGATGGGGTGCAAATGACAAATTTAGTTTCATAAGTATGGAGTGTTCGTTAACAATATGTTGCTGCAGGTATTCCTAGTCTACCTAGCTGATTTAATCTTTGAAGTTGAAAATCGCTCGAAAAAAGACATTACAGAATCCGCCCCTTGAACACTACTCCATCCTGGTTTTCTGTGCCTGTGGCATTCTAGTAACCGCATGAACGATTACGTGACATTGATATGCGGTCACTGAATAGTTGCGAGTTTCCTATTTCATTTCCACGTTACTCCACCTCGTATTACTACAAAATTTGTGGTCAAATGATTGCGTAATACATGGTCAACTCGTTGAGAGATTGTCCTTCAAAGACTGGGATGAAAATCAGAAAATGAATTTATAGCTCAGTGTTGGCAAGTTTCATCCCGTCCCGAGCACAAAGCGCGAGTTTCAAGGGGATCTAAAATTATCTTTTAACATTTAAAATGATCCTTTAAACCTTTGAAGGAAGACAGGAAGACAGAGTTTTTTTTTTTTTTTTTAAAGAAATTTTTACTGGTCACAGAGCCAATTTATAGGTTGGTTGGAGGAAGCAGCAGACGCGGCCAACGGGGCAGTTTCCTCTCCCGGTAGATATTACCTTCCCGTTTGCATGCTTCCTGCCCGGTTTGAAGGTAAAATTGGGAATTTTGCTTAATTTTTTAAATGTCCCAAATGTTGAGAAAATATCCCGAAAATTGAAGAATTTTTATTCTTGAAATTTTGCAAACTTCCTTGATAATTAGAAGCAATTTCCTGAAAATAAAAAAAAACTGCCCTAATTGAAAAAAGGGTTGAAAATCGAGAACAACTGCCCGAAAATGAAAGAAATTTCTCGGAAATGGTAGAAAAATGGCCTGGCAATGAAGAAAAATTGCCGGGCAATGAAGAAAAATTGCCGGGCAATGAAAAAAATTGCCAGGCAATGAAGAAAAATTGCCGGGCAATGAAGAAAATTACCCTCAAGAAATGGAGAATATTTTCCAAAAATTGGGAGAAAATGTTCCGAAAATCGAAGAAAATTCAGAAGAAAATAAGAAATTTCTCGAAAATTGCAAAAAAATCGTCTGGAAATGAATAAACTTTTCCGAACATTGAAGAATATTTTCCAAGAAAATGAAAGAAATTTTCCGAAAATCAAAGAAAATTTTCCGAAAATCAATGCAAAGTACAAGCAAATTTTGAATGATGAAAAGTTCCTGCAAAATGAAGAAAATTTTCCGAACATTGAAGGGTATTTTCCGAAATTTGGAAATCGAAAAACAGGAAGAAAATGATTCAGGAAATTTTCGGAGATAAAGAAATATTTACGATTTGTTTCTCTTATATTAAGTTGAGAGAATATTACTTTTTAAGCTTCGTCTAAAGAAAGAATGTCAAGTACTAAGGCAGCTGTATTAGATTAGCTGGATAGAGGCAGTTTTTCAATATATGAAAAGGCACTTTGTGAACTTTCTTCAAATTTTCGCAAAATTCCTTCATTAAATATAAATTTGCGTCAATTTTCGTGCAATTTCCTTATTTTCGTGTAATCATTTTCTATCAATTTCTCCGTTCATTTTTGTAAATTATCTTTCATTTTTGCGTAAATTCCTTCAATTTCGGCAAATTAGTTTAAAACGTTGGGGACATCTAAATTGCATGCAACGTTTTGATGTCACCGTTTAGGAAATTGCTTAAAATCAGTGTTTCAAATCTATGGGCAAAGCCCTAGCAGGGGCCCCAGGGACAAGGTCTCCTATAGCCCTACGTTTAACGTGATTTTGATACCAGAAAATGCCTAAAATTGTATGAAGTAGCGGCGAAGCTAACGTAGGCCCTGCGCTTCTCGTGATTTTAGTAGCTGAAAATTGTGTAAAATCTATAGGGCGAAGGGACCGGATGCCCTACGTTTCTCGTGATTGTGATGGCTGAAAATGCTTAATATTGTGTTAAACCAGAGCCGAAGCTCTGGTAGGCGCCTAGGGGCGTAGGAAGGGTCACCTTTGGGGGAGCCCCCAAAAAATTTCCAGTGATTAGTGGAAAATTGCACTGGCCTTAAATTAAGTTTCCATCAAAAGTCGCTGCTAATCGAGAATTCACCTCTAGTTCCGGAATATTTTCTTAATTTTTAAAAACTTCCTTACTTTTTTTAAATTTAAGTCAGTTTCGGGAAATGTTGGCCAGTTTTCGGAATAATTTGGCCAGTTTGGAGAATTTTTTATCAAATTCCAATAATTTTACCACAGTTTTCAATTTTGTGTTAATATTTTGCCAATTTCACCTCCCTACTGCGCAGAAAGCATGCAACCGGAAGGTGAAATCCGCTCAGTCTGTCAGTGGGCAGTTCCTCCTGTCCCCCTCCTGACCCCTCTTTCTATGCCTCTGAGCGTAGCACCGGAAACTTATCGGTTTTTGGCGTGATTATATTATCAGAAACCATAAAAGTCGTGTCAATTCCACACTGAGTTAGCTAAGAGGAATATACATTTTGGAACGAATGTTTAAATGTAGAATTGACTAAAATACTGACCTTTAGTTGGAGTCCAGGGATGAAGATTGCAATGTTTTGATGCAAGAATAAAACTTTCAGAGATACACAGCGTTTGTTTTGCAATGATACTAATTGCAGAAGTTGAGAATAAAAAGTATTAAAAATATATATTCACAGGACAATTTTGGCGCCCCTGTAATATGCTACTCTCTCATAAAGCGTCACTGTGGGAAACTCCCCACTCGCCCACAGCCACCACGCCACTGCTCTCTCCCCACCTCTGAAGCAAAAATAATTATGCTAAAAAGTCCAGATTTAGAGGCAATAACCTTTTTTGTTGTTTCATTATAATTTAAACTCCGAACATTGTTATAAATCGTTATTTTGACAAAATTAAAAAAAAAAATTATCAGTTATTTCTGAAGCCAAATCTTTCTCAAAACCTGGCTACACTCTGGTTTATTAAATATCCTTAAGGCCCTCACTCCACACCTTGGCTACGCGTATATGCCCATGTGCTTCTGATGCGATGTCTATCCGATATCCATGAAAGATTCGCGCCCTTACATCAGCGATGTTCTGATTTTCCACATGCTGAAAAAATCGAACATCTCAATGTCACGAAATTCACGCATCACGGCCCCACACTCTATACATACAGTGTACAATAATGCATACGCTGTACGTACCGAGTTGATTTCATTTCATTTTTCCACATTAGCAATATACAACAGATTATTAACATAATATAGATTAGGTAACATGAAACATGGCAAAGCATCAGGACTGACAAAATAGCAACTGAAGTTTGTGTGGCTCTTGATAGGCATTGATACTACTATAAATATGCTTTGAAATATGATATATAATACAGGAGAAATACCACCAGATATGAGCAAATCTATCTTCAAAACCTTACCTAAGAAACCAGGTGCAACAGAATGCGAACTACACAGAACCATTAGCTTGATGAGCCATATCACCTAGGTCTTACTTCGTGTTCTAATGTCCAGGATGAGAAATAGTATCTGGCTAGAAATTTCAGAAACACAATTTGGTTTTGTTGTAGACAAAGGCACAAGGAATAAGGAATGCAATATATTTACAGTATTAATAATCATGGAAAGGTGCATAAAAGTACAGAAAGATTTATATTTATGTTTCATTGATTACTCCAAAGCCTTTGACAAAGTCAAACATAAAGATTTTATTCAAATACTCAGTAATTTTAATATTGATGGAAAAGACCTAAGAGTTATAAGAAACCTATACTGGGAACAGGAAGCAGCAATAAGACTTGAAGGAGATTACAGTGAATTAAAGGTAATCTGAAGATGAGTCAGGCAGGGGTGTGTTTTGTCACCAGATCTTTTCAACATTTACAGTGAAACAATACTTCGTAACATCGACAATCTTGAGGGGCTGAAAGTTGTTTAAAAAAGCCATAAACCCATTATGTAGTGTACAAAACCACTTTAAGTACTCGGGCTACACACTAACATCAGATAGTCGGTGCATTAAGGAAGATAGAAAACGCATTGTAATTGCCAAAGACATGTTTAAAAAATGAATCCAATTCTGAAGAATATAGATATTGGAATGGACACGAAAGTTCGTGTCTTGAAGGCATATGGTCAACTCTTCTCTATGACTGTTAATGCTGGACAATTACCAGTGACATCAAGAAAAGATTAAAAGCTACGGAAATGCGGTTCATTAGGAGAATGTTAAAAATATCTTGGACAGAAAGGAAACAAAATAATGATGTCCTAATATCTTCAGGCATGGACAGGTCCCTACTCAATGCCATCAGAAGGAGACAGATAAAAAAATTCGGGAATGTTTATCGGGAGGGTGGGTTGGACCAACTTGTAGTATATGTGGGAAAATTGATGACAAAAGAAGCAGAGGAAGGCAGCGAGTTAAATAAATCCAAAGCTTAAAGAACTGGGCAACCAACAACAGCCTAAGTAAAACAGAGAGAGAGAGGGGGAGACAGACAGACAGACAGACAGACAGACAGAGAGGGAGAGAGAGAGGGGGTTGGGAGAGAAAGAGATTAAGTGGAGAAAGCCTGAAACAGCAAGTGCTTGACAAGCAGGCCACCTTTACAAAAAATGAAGAAAAATTAATAGCAAAAAGAATAACCTACCAACCAAAAGTCAAAAATTACATTTTAGAGCTTAAATATATACTCTACAACCTCTAAAACATCCCTCCCCACCCACATAAAACACCCCTAATCCGTACCCTCTCATACCCTCACACCCACCTGTTATACAGCAGTACCTTAAATTAATATTTGGTAACAAGATCATTTTTAGAGATTGAGGTAATATTCTTAAACAGAGGATCTAGGTTATTCTAGAGTTTAGTACCCGAATAGACAAATGATTTTTTGTTGGCCATATTTTTAAAGCTGAATAAACGATAATTATCAGAGTGTCTGGTAAAGTGGCTATTTTCGATTGGTTAAGATAAATTACAGAATGCAGACGGTAACAACTTAAGTTTGACTTTAAACATAAAAATCCCATTTGGTGTTTATAAATGTCATAAACGTTGAGGATAATCAAGTCTTTAAAAATACTACCTATTTTAGTATTATAACCAGATGATGTGATTAAACGAACAGCTTTTTTCTGCAGTACATATAACCGATCAAGATATGTATGGAAAGTATTACCCCACGCAATTTTGCAATAGGATAAATTAGAAAGAAGGAAAGAAATTATACAATATTAATAGAATACAACGGGTACAAAATACTTAATTTGATAGAGAACACCAATAATCTTAAAATTTGTATTACCTAAAGGTCAATGTGGCATTTCCATGTCAAGTGACGATCGATAAGAAGCCCTAAGAATTTAACACTGACAGATTGCTTAATTAACAATGGAACCATCAATACAAATATTCCAATTGGGAGTGTTTTATCGTCTGTTTTGGAAAATCTTAAACTTGTTTTTTTTCATTAAGGGATAGTTTATTGGCCTTAAACCAATCAGAGACAAAGAACAGCTTCTATTTTCAAAACGGATTTCTATCGTCAAAATAGACTGGAATAAAGCCTTTACATTATCATTATACTCCTTTTTTGGTACTTAATAAACTCTGTACATGAACATCTAACTAACTTTTTGTTTGCTATTCTGGTACAGAGTGTATTAAGTACTAAAAATGGAATAGAACGGTAATGGGAAGGCTTTATTCTAGTCCATTTTGACTATACAAATCTATAATGAAAATAGAAGCCGTTAAAGGCAAATTATGAATATGAATGCTTGAACGTGGTTCGCTAGTTTTAGATAAGATACTGGTATCATCTGCGAATAAATCTACAAAAAACCCTAATATATCTTCTTTATCATCAAAACCTTTAGTTATGTAAATAATTAAATCAAGTGTGGCCATATAAGTGGAATACTTCTTAGGAAAACCGAATTGGCTAGCAGAGAGAAGATTGTGATTGCTAAGGAATCCTATTAACTTGTTATACATTACCGTTTCAAATATTTTTGAGACGGCTGATAGAACAGAAATAGGGTGATAATTACAAACAGAGACAAGGAATCATCTGATATAAATACAGGTGTGACTCTGGCAAGTTTACCTACTGTGGTGTAGCGGTTATTATACATGTCTACAGACCACGAGGCCCTGGCTTCAAGCCTGGGGTTGGGTAGACACGCCAGTGTACCACAAGTGATTATCAAAGGCCGTGGACATTGTTGTCGGTGTTATGTCTGTCCGTACGTCGTACCTGTGTTCTCGTCCGGGTTGTATTAAGGTTTCGTGATAGCATTGTTACTATCATAACCGAATACGCAGGCGACAATCCCGTCATTCTAATTGTGTGTTCACTCGTCGGCAAGTTTGAGGTGTTCAGGAAAGTTACCAATAGTAAGAGACAAATTAACGATATGTGGAGCGGCAATAGTAAAGCTATTTTGTTTAAGAATGTTTACAGGAATGTTATCAATACCAGGGGCTGAATTTTTGGAAAACTTGTTAATTATTGTAATTATTTTAGATGAGTTAGTGGGTGGTTGGAATTTAAGTTGGAGTTTAATTCGCTAAAAGAAGATGAACAATCAGGAATGGTACTAGCTAGAATTGGCCCTATAGTGGTAAAATAGTTATTGAAGGCATCTTCAATTTGGGTTTTATCAGTTAAGATTATGATTTTCATGATTAATACAGAGGTCAGTATTCTTTTGTTTAGGGTTCTAATTATATCGTTAATTATGCGCCATGTTTTGCTTAAATTACTTTTATTATTTTCAAAAATATGTTTATAATGGATTTCTTTGGCATTTCTAAAAACATTATTTTTTCTATTTTTATAGACAATAAACTTATCCCTTCTACGATCAGACGGAATATTAAGATAAGCCTTATACAGTGTATTTTTTGTGTTGATTTATTTCCAAATACAGTAAGTCATTTAAGGAGAATTATTTCTCAGCTTTCTTCTACTAGATCTTTTAAATTTAGTTTGTATTGAATAAGGTAGAAAGCACATGAATGGAATTTGTATATGCACCGTTAGCGTCGGAGTTATGATAAATTACTTATTCCAGTCTACAGCACTTAAATCAGTGGCAAGATTATGTAATGAATCGGCATATGTGTCTCTTTTTAAATGAAAATGTATTACTAGACTTGTCTGGGTTAAGGTTATCATTATAATGTATAATTTATATACATAGGTAAATTATCACTTACATCAGACACAGTTATGCCGGAGCTGCATCTAAGCTTATGGTCATTGCAAAATATTTTGTCTATAAAAGTGGATGAGCTGCCTGTAATTCTAAATGTACTTGGTTTGGAAATCTGTGGTAGGGATGAAAACGAATAAAAGAAGGTAAAGAAACTCAATTATGTGGTTGTTTACACCATATATACAGATATAAGGTCAATAGTAAAATCTCCAAGAATATAACAAGTTTTGTTCTCGCCATTAATACGATACAAAGTCTTTGACATATCCCCATTAAAAGATGAAATGGGGTATCCAGGTGTACGATATATGACTCAAATAATAGTACTAGACAGGATATTTAACTAAACAAGGATTTAAAATAAGACAAAGAATTAACTAAGATCACGGATGGAGTAAACTATACAATCTTTGATATAAAAACCCACTCTCCCACCTCGCTTATCTACTCTATATCATTACGAATGAAATTACAGTTGGGAATATTAACCAACGAAGAAAAATACCATCGTGAAGCCATGTTTTGGTTACTACTGCGATTGTAAAAGAATAATGAGTACAAGTATATAACAAATCGGTAGCAGAATCACAAGTTTTCCATAATCTACGGGTAATCAAATGAATGATGAAACAATCTGACGAATCTTTAAAGGAAGTATTGTACAAGTATTTAACGTCAATATAGGCCTACGAACACGAATCATCATAACAACTACATCTAGTACAAGAATTAAATACTTCGTCTTCATCAATCTGAATTGAATTGTCAATATATAATGTGAGTGGAATAAATCACTTAATACGGAGGCTCTATCAAGAAATTGTGAGTAATTATCCAAAAGACAAGAAGGAAGGGAAAAGAAGAAAAACCCAAAACAAGAGTGATGGTAATTACAAAAAAAGGTTATAGAACATTTTATAACAGGGGTGAGCGACCTAGAAATCGATTATAACAATCAAACTATAAATTGAGGAGAACACTTTTAGACAGAATGTAATACAAAGCCAGAAAGAAGCGATGTTAAACAAAACAAAAAAAGCAAGAAGCTAACCCTATTTAATACACATAAATACAACAAGAAATTCAAATAACTCAGCACAATAAAGTGCATATAAAATCAAAAAGGAATTGGTTAAGAACACCGCAGTCTTTCAGTCATTTTGGAAATCCATGCATTGGACGACGCCTTGTTGTAAATCTTCCAAACCAACACGACAGTTCTCTTACATGGTTTTAGTAAGTGCTTGATTTAATAAATACTACACTCGTTAATCACTTTATCGGCATGAAATTAACTATTAAATCCATTTCCAACAAACTACATACACAATAGTTTGAATTTGAACACAATACTATTGAAAACAAAACCAAAAATATAACAGATATTACAAATTTTCCAAATCACTCATCACATTGGTTCTTTTTTCCTTTGTTTCTCTTTTGCATCCTGTAATTAAGTCTCACATTCACCACAAGTAGATACTTATTGCAGTACACTGCATCATTGCTTTGACAAACTTGCATCTGTGCGGCATCCTTGGTGGAAATCACATGCATCAAAGTTAGAAATTCACGACAGAAAAGGCTTGTTTCTCGCATGGTTGACCACAATGGGCTCCAGCTATTTTAACATTAATTTTCCTATCGTCATTCCTTGGACGAAGGAAGTTCTGGTGTTTATAGAGAAACTTTACCCAAACAAAAACCAGGGTTTGATATGCAGCTCTCCGATGTGCTGATTAAGGCATCATTGGTTGGAGGAAGAAGTCCCATATACCCGCCCTTCTATGTGAAAAGCTGCAAGCGAAATTTATCTTCACTACTTATCTGAATTGTTGGGTTATAACAACGTAACAAAGTATTTTAACAGAGCCAAAAGCACATCATAATTGGTTGACATGCATTGTTTGATAAGTAACATTCACGTCTTCGACTCCTTACTGTCAACACGCACCTACTATATAAATCATCATGCCAGCACAAAGCAAAAACCACGAACTCTTAACTCCCTCGTTATAAACAGATAAAGAGGTTATACTAAGAAATGGATGTGGATAGTTTATCAGACCATTTCCAGCAACTAATGCAAATGATAGCTCTCAACATTCATCTTACAAACCACCAACAAGCCCAAGTAAAAGATCAGCGACATGACAAGTACCATCTCGGCCACTCCGCCAGTATACTACCACTGTTATAAATTGCAAAGGGATGGACGCAAATAAAGCAAAAACTCAACTATACGCAGACATTGTCAACTCCACACCTACAACCATGCCAAGCCAGCGAGCCAAAACAAGGAAGCACATTCTCGTTAAGTGGCCAAACAGGCTATCAAGCCACTGGATCCATTCAACCATCAGCTGATATTGCAGTCAACACCCAACCTATCTCCTCATCTACCCTGACCGTACCACCACAATAGTCAACCGACATCACGATAAACACCAACCAGCCCAAAGAATATGTGTCGCATGCTGGTCTTCCTTGATAATTGATGATCTCACCTTTTTCTCTATATACACATCCAAGTTGAAAACTTCAACGACAAATTACCCTTCACCACAAAGAAGTATTTTTACAACTTTGTAATGCCTTCCAATGTGACCTTCATAATCAACGCGCATAGCTCTTCTTCATGCATTGTCACAACAACCATCAACCATTCATGACACATTCAAGTTCAAAATCATCGCCACCAACATAGTCTATTAACTATGACAACAAATTTATGTGCATATCACCAGCTTCCAACTGACTACTGTCACCCAATTGCTATAAAAGAGCGGTCAGTGCAGTCAAAAATCTGGATCATTTATTTATCATCCCCCCCTTCTTCTACCTACACACGCCCAATCACCATGTTTATAACACAGCTCATCGATTTGTCGCCAACTCTGATTGCCTAATATCAAGGTGGCATTGGGAATCTTAGCAGCGTCTATCTTACTTATTTTTAAAAGGGAGAAGGAAACCTCTGGTACCATGCTTGCCTCGTACCTCTGGTAGCTTAACTCCTTCATGTGCCGCCCTTCTCTAATTTGAATTAGGCACAATATAATTGTTTATTTTGGAATCATTCATATATATATATATATATATATATATATATATATATATATATATATATATATATATATATATATATATATATATATATATATATATATATATATATATATATATATATATATATATATATATATATATATATATACATATATGTATATAAATATATTATATATATATATATATATATATATATATATATATATATATATATATATATATATATATATATATATATATATATATATATATATATATATATATATATATATATATATATATATATATATATATATATATATATATATATATATATATAAAAGAGAGAGAGAGATTGTGAGTGAGTGGGACAAGGGGCCTCACACAATCCTTGTGTAGCATAAGCAACACAAATTTATAATTCTAGGTCAATAATATGGACAAATGCATTTCAGGATTTCAGATCCATCAAAGATATGCTAGAATTAGCTTAAAGTTGAAAAATTGTGAGATGATAGCGATGCAGGGAGAGGGAGGGTGGGTTCCTACACCCTAGCTTTACTGGTGCCATCCATGTGTACTGTAGTATCATTTAAGCAGAAAGAATTAAAAAAAAAATGATGTGTCTATGGTATCTAAATAATGTTATTCAACACAAAAAACATTGATTTACTACAACGGTAGCCATGACAACTTCTGTTTAATTAAATGTATGACTTTTTGTCTTAAGATGAGTTCAAAATCATTCGTCAACTGTAAGAGGTAAAATGTTGTCCCTCCGTGAAAAATCTTGGATCCGTCACTGGTTATATAGGAGAAAATTACCAAAAGTTCATGTTTCGGTGGTACCACATCTAGAATTTATACATAGGGCATCACCATTAATTGTGCCAAATTTTACACTTTTGGCATCAAAATTGAACGATTTTGCACCAAATTTGCTGGACTATTATTAAAATATGTGTGTCAAGCAACATTAAATCAAAATTATGTAAAACAATTTTGATTAATGTACAACTGAAACGATCCAGATGACACCAAACCTTCCCAACCTCTTTGCCATGTCCCACATGCAATCACACCTTATATCATTCTACATTGTCCCACATGCCAACTGAAATCCAGATGACACCAAACTACATGTCCCACATGCCATTCCACATTGTCCCACATGCCAACCCACCCTATCCAACATGCTAAGCCACCCTGATATGCATGCCAACCCACCATGTCCAACACGCTATCTAAGTTATCCCCCTAAAGTTTCTGTCCCACATGCCATTCCACCCTGTCTGACATGAACTCCCACCCGTATCCCAATTCCACCATCTAGGAATCATCATGTCATCTTCTTCCCAACATTTTACTTATTGTTTATAATCATTTTCATACCCAAGACACTTAACTTCAAAAAAAAATTGAGACTATAGGCTCTATTGTTTGACTCTTCTGTCATGCCAATACAAATATCTAAATTGTTGTTCCTGTCTGGAATGTGAATATCATAACATACAAACTTCTCCAAAAACCTTGTTCATATTTCTTTTCATATCCAAGAAACCTAATTCTAAATATTTAAGAGCATTCATGTCAGAAATTGCATTATCACAACAAACAAGCTCCTGCATAAACGTTAACCAACAACTTTAACCAAACAAAGAAACTCTTCCAAAACCTTTAACCGCCAATTCCAACGGCTGAACGTTAGTAAAGTCGAATAGCTCTCACTATATTCTTCAAATAGTTGAGCTAAAATTGTAAACTTAAAATCATTTTTGAAAATGCAAGAAAGAAGAGAACAAAATTTGTTCTGTTGTTGCATTTGCTAAAGTACTGTTACATCAGTGCTAAGTAACAATTTAAGAAAATATGTGTGTCAAGCAGCATCAAAATTATGTGAAGCAATATTGATTAATATATGGCAAACTAGACATCATAATAGCCTTTTTTACTCTGTTTAAAAAGGGATATTCCTAGGCCTGTAATTTTCATATGATAGAGTACTATTAAAGAAACAAATTAGTGTAAAACCATATCTTATTCTGTTTTAGGGTTATTACATCTCAAAGTTTTCTTTAGTGAGCTGACCACTGCAGAAGTACTCAGCACAGGTAAAGTCCATGAATTCACCCTTAAACCCTCATAGCATTAAAAAGTTGTTCTAATTACTTGATACCAAAAGTGCTACATGTCATCAGATCAATAGGCAAGCGTATTGCTGGATATAATTAGACCTTTACACACTACAATTACAAGATTTGTACAAAGTACACAAACCGTCGGCGGCCCTCAGTCGTTTTCCTGGCGGAAAAACTACAGCATCTAGCTGCCGGTGGCTCGCTGGCGTTATCCTGGAGGAAAAACCCTTGCGGATAGCTGCCGGCGGCCCGCTAGTGTTATCCCGGGTAACTATTACTTCAAGCATGGTGATGCGATAGCAATGTTATACAGAATTTCAAACTCATTCAATATCCTTCACTTGCCTTTGGACATTTAACATCATGGCCGCTTATCCTCGGTATGATGACTGAATGCACGTTTGGTCCTTTTAGTGGTTTCGCGGACAAGACAAGAGTTGAATATACGAGGGAACTCAATTTGTCCATAATCCCCATCCCTTTCAGATTTGAAATTAAGAGTCCGGTTCGTACTCCAATCGGGGGTTCTCGGTTTGGCAGATCGAGACATTGAAAAGTCTTTCAATGTGTTTATTGTTTTAAGATGCTTAATTGTTTTAAAGAAAATTGAAGACACAGAAGTGAGATTTGATTCTAATATCATTCACGACGATGTAAGTCAGAAATTCTTGAACCAAATTTCTAAATGTATTTTGCAGAAAATCTGGTTTAAACACGACTGCATAACGTTACAGTATAAAAAGTAACGCTAAAATATCACGTAACAATCATTTCGGTGAAAAGTTCACATTATTGTTTTTTCTAAAAAATTTATATGTTTAATTTTTCTGAGCTTTGTTTCTTATTTGAATATGTACACAATTTGAATTTGCAATGGATAGATGTATTTGAAGACAAAACTTTTCTCCCGTTTGGAACTTCGAGCATTGGTGATAATGCAGTCCGGCAGCATGCCTGTTAATGGGAATATAAATGTTTTTATAAATGGGAACATTTTGCTATATGGAAGCCGCCATTTTGTGTTATTTCCCAACATCCTTTGCTCTCCTAACATTAAAGCCTTATGCAATGTTACAAATTTGAAATTTGAAATACGTCTGAGAAACATATCTTGCTAGGGGAAACTTAAAAATCATGAAAATACATCAATTACTGTCATGGCTAAAACTTTTTTACTCCCATTTGATATGTTCCACCACGCCGTTTTCAAATATTAAAAATAATAGCCAAAAAGCTAGGCCATTTTGAAAATTCAGTTGTTTTTCAACACAATGATTTTTATTATTTTAGGTACATAAATTCGAAAATATGACATTTTATCGCACATTTAAACAATATGGCTGCGTTACTTCAAAATTGTCGCGTGTTATATATGTTCTTATTAATAGGCATGCTGCCGGACTGTAAAGTAAAATAAAAAGAGATACTTTCTTTGATAGTTGAAATGAATCTAAAACAAAATTAATCACCGAAATTAATTAAGGTAATCACCTTTCCCAGGAAAACGTTAATAACATTTTATGGATTCATATATACAAAAATATAACTCCATATATCAAGCTCCAAAAGATAAGTTTTAAGGTAAATAGTCCTTCCACGAGTTGAGTCATAGAACTGTATACAAATTGTGAAAAGTGGGGACAGTAGACATAGGGGACACCCCTACGAACAAATTTTTGGCGAAAAATGTGTTTTTATAAAATGCGTAAACTTAGGATTTACATCTTGTTAAAGTGATTGAGAGGGAATCATTTTTAAGACCTTGGTTTAGCCAGACAAATGTATATGTTTAATATTTGTAGCCCCGCTTGGTATATCATTACAAGCCATGTTTAACATGTGTTTATAAAAAAAAGAGGTTAATCTATTCTTCAGAATCCTTAACCAATACTTAATTTTATTGTGCATAGCAAAAAGAAATAAACAGGAACGCCCTAATTACCTATTGCATGTGCGTTTGTCGAACCACGGGTAATCCCAACACATATTTGCAAAATTAAATTGTACAAGCTCAATCTCCTTTACAACAAACGACCTCCAATTTTCCAGAGGCGTACAATAATATGAGCAAAATTGTAATGTCAAAGTGGTATTCTAGATGTGGGGGAGAAAATAAAGAAATTTGTTTGTCTTAAAACAAAGACTACTTTGGTTACTTGTTCAGCAAACGACTTTTCTGCAAAATCCCACACACCTTTCGTTAAAAAATATACACCAAGGAACTTAATTGAGTTAACAATTTCAAGTAGTTAATTATTTATATAAAACTTACGTAACGAGGCAGGTAGCCACCGTTTCTAAATACAACAGCATTAGATTTAACCTCATTTCTCTCAAGGCAGCTAACCATACAATATTCCGACAATCCATCAAGAAGCTTTTTTAAAACATAAGCACTTCAGAGATAAAAACTCAATCATCTGCATCTAATAAACAGAAGAACCCCCATTGCCTACACGTACACCTTTGTGAATCAAAGAGCAGAAATACTCCTCAAGATCGTTTACAAATAATAAAAATTAACAGAGGCGACATCACACAGCCTTGTATCAACCCTTATCATACATTTAAACTCTCTGACAAACCATTAATTAATTGCATTCTACAATTTACGCCCTCGTACAAATGATATTAAGAAATTAACCACCAATACCGTGACACTTAACCTTATTGAATAAAATATTTCTAATGATAGAATTAATGCAGCACGAAAATCAATGAAGGCGGTATACAGTTTAGAACGTTTCTTGCTTAAAAGTGACCTCTCGGAACCCCGCCTGTGTGGGATTTAAATCATCAAGTGACCATTCCTTTAGTCTATTGCTCAAAACCACGGAAACATTTCCTGCTCAATAAAGAAAGAAGACTCATCGGCCTATTTTTTCGGGTTTATTTACATTTAATTTTTTGTAAATAGGACAAATTACACCTGTCTTCCATTTTTTAGGATAATTTGATTGAGTTTATTACCGGGAGGTAATTTAAGAATAAAACGATTGGTAAGGTAATCAGCCAAATAATCTGATGTATGCTTAAAAAACTCATTGGGAATGCCCTCAATACCTGACGCTTTACCACTGCGTAGACGCGTAATGGCAGTTACAACCTCCTTTTTGTCTTTATCATCATTTAGTATATAATCATCCTCCTCCTCCCAATCAATTAAGGGCTCGCTATTCATAGGGTCTACAGAATATAGTAAAGTAAAATGATCAACGCATGCATTACTATCAAAATTATTTATATATATATATATATATATATTTTCTTTTATATATATATATATTTTTTTTTTATATATGGGAATATATATATAGGGGGGGGGGGGGGATTAATGACCAGAAACTATTGTCATTCTTATTCACATATAATATATATATATATATATATATATATATATATATATATATATATATTTATATTTATATATATATATATATATATTTTTTTTTTTTTTGGGGGGTTATGACCAAAATTTTGTCATTCTTATTCACAATAATCAAAATTTCATGATACCCCTTTTTCTTATTTCTAATAAGATCATTATACGCTCATCAAAAAAAAAAATGACTTTCATGACAACTTTGATAGCTGTACAAATGATGCAAAGAGCACCTGGAGTATTATTAATAGTCTTTTAAATAAGAACACGGAAAAAAGAAGTGTTAATACTGTGTTCAAAGATGGTGTTAGCTCAGTCACTGATTCCAAAACTATTGCAAATAACTTTAATAATTTTGTTAACATAGGTCCTACTCTTGCAGGCAAGATCGACAGTAAAAACTCATTTAAAGTGGTCCTGCCATCTAAATAAATTGAGATTTAGCCTGTTAAAGGTTTTTCATATCTGTAAATTCAATAATCCGCCAAGAAAGCCTGAAAATTAAGTCCATTTTCATCATGAAAAAGGACTTGGAAATTGATCAATTATTGCTTGCTATGAAAGAAGTAGAAGAGATTTGTGACGTCTAACAGTTTGGTACGTCATTTCAGAGACTGCTGATCGTAAACAATGCTCCACACACATACTAACTACGTACAAATAGCGTCTGATTGCGAACGTTTTTTGGGCTGTTCAGATCTTAATTTGTCATCTTCAAGTTCAACCTATAATAAAAATGATTTGGAAATAAATAAAGAACAATCTCATAATGAAGGGATGTCGTCTTTTTTGAATTTGAACCGCTTGCAGACAAGAAAGAAGGATCAGGCTTACAACCCTTAAACGGGCCCTCGGTCCTACAGTACAAAGCTTGCGTAGTCGGCATGAAATTCTTACTGTTTCGCAAATAATATTTTGTTAAACATAATCAAATCGAAGTGTTTGCAACAACATCTACTTTTTTACGTCTAATGGAGATATAAAGTTTTATTTATCAATGTTCAAGCCTCTAAACGTCAACAGGCCAAGGGAACTAAACTTCATTCACGCAATCCGTATGCGTTTTTGCACTTGAATTGAAAGTTTTTGAAGAAATTGTGAAAATGTTGTTAGTTTACTTTTTAACGTCTTGGCATATGGACACAATAATTACAATTCAGTTCTATTTTATCATTTTTCTTCCTTCGATCATATTCCACACAATGAATAAAATAAATTATACATCTTTTCAACTGAATAAGTAGCCCAGTGGGTTACGGTTTCGTCTTTTGAGCGAGAGGTTATGTCTTTTTTCCCCTCTTTTTCTTTTATTTGAATTTTTTAGTAAAATTGTTATGTCAGAGACGATGCGGTCAAGCTACTGTTTAAATCGAACAGAACAGGGGTAACAATCTGGCGTAAGCTGAATATGACACTGTACCCGGTAAGCCCCCAAAACTCGGATCATGTCAAGTGCACAAAACACGTCCAGAATTGTCTCGTTTTGTTGCCCTTTGCCATTGATAAACAACTTTTAGTTTGAGAATTTATATTACTGCATCCTCCAACTACACAAAGCTGCGGCATTTTGTTTAATATTTGTTTCGAAAATGTAATATTTTAGAAAAACAAACAGAAATTATATCGATACTAGTTGTTAAATTTCACTGGCGGACACACGTTATACATAGCATTAATGTATTGTTTACATACAGGCGTTCCCAAAATGACGTCATTGCGTAATGAGCCTTATTCAGCTTTTTTTTTGTCAAGGTGACGAAACATGTATTTTTTCCCCGATTTTCTCGCAATCGATTGGGTTTTGTACAGAAATAATTATATTTTTGCAATTAACACACTTAAAATATCTAACTTAAGTTCCGACCCCATGGCAAGACCACTTTAACAAGTACTTAGACTCAGTTCTATGTTCCTTTATCCTGTTGTCAAGGAAGAAGTACTCAATAGCTCAAGGTAACCAATTTATGTCTTAAGCCCAATACATCTGCAGGCTCTGAAAATTTAAAGCCCGGTATAATCAGATTAGTCATTCATATCATTGTAATACCTTTAACTCACACTATTAATCTATCATTCACCACAGGTGCATTTCCTAACAAATTTAAGATTGCTAAAGTAATTCAAATTTTTAAGAAGGATGAACCCGATGTTTATGAAAATTATTGCTCATCTCTGCTTTACCATGTTTGTCTAAAATAATAGAAAGATTGATGTTTAATCGTATAATAGATTTTCTTGATAAGCACAATATATTATTTGAGGATCAATACGGTTTAAGGCCTTGTAATTCTACAAAATTAGCACTTATCTCTGCCACTAACCAATTATACAAAGCTCTTGATAAGAAGGGTTTGGCAGTTGGTGTCTTTTTATATCTTTGAAAGGCCTTCCATACTATTGATCATCCAATCCTTTTAAATAAGATATCGTTCTATGCCATGAGAGGTAATGCACATGCGTGGTTTCATAGTTATCTTTGTAATAGGCATCAGTTCGTATATTATAATAATTGTAGCTCTCATCGTTACAATAATAAATGTAGAGTTTCACAAAGTTCGATATTAGGTCCACTTCTTCTTATCATATATACCAATGATAAAGCAATGTGTCTACAGAGTCATCACATATTTTATTTGCGGATGACACTAATATTTTTATCAGGATAGTGACACATATGAGTTAAAAAATACTGTTTGTTCTGATTTAACTCAATTTTATGAATGGTTCTCTGCAAAGAAGTTGTCTCTTTAACATTAGTAAAACTAATTATGTAGTATTTGGACCACTTAGTAAAAATTGGGATGTCACTATCCACTTAAATAGCAACAAAATTAGTAAAGTAGATACCACAAAATTCTTAAGGGTGTATATTGATTCAAACCTTTCTTGGTCCGATCATATTTATTCAATTTCCAATAAGATTTCGAGAGGTGTTGATATCTTGTCAAAATTGAAACATTTCATTCCACGAACGATTTTAAGGTCCTTGTATCAAACACTTATATTACCTCATTTATTTTACTGTAGCATTGTTTGGTCGAGTGCTGCTAAATCATTCTTAAATAAATTAGTTATCTTATACAAACGGGCCATCTGACATATCACCAATGTTTATTATCGTGACAGTACTAGCCATTATTTTTGTCTCTTAACTTCTTTAAACCTACAAGATCTTATTAAGATCAATCTTGCCACCATTGCTTACTGGGCTACTAACAATAATCTTCCGCCACCTTTTCTGATGTTTAGGACAAACAAAAACACGCACAACTACAATACCCGCCGCACCAACATTATAAGATTTAATTCGCGCAACCACAATTGATACCTGGAATTCCATCTCAACTGACATACAAAACTGTAAATCCTGGTTTGTTTTAGAAAGAAAAAAAACCTTAATCATAAATGCATCATAAACTATTGATTTGGTTTTAATCATCCCCTTTTACTGTTAAATACTTACATCCTTACTTTACATGGAGTCGGTGAGGTGGGATGGCGAACCGTGGCTTTGATTGAATCTGTTGGTGTGTGGAGTGGGGACGTTTTGTACTACCAAATTTCTTATCATTTTTGTTTTGTGATTTGGGAGTGTTATATTAGTTAAGCTCACCAAAGTTTTTATGCAACATTCCTTTCACAACCATATATATTCTCTGAATATACATAATTTGTCAATTTCATAATATAAATGTAAATAAAAACTATTCTGCTATAAATATTTTGTGAAAAACAAATGAATTAAATGAAATTAAATCATTATACCTGTTTCTCGCATCGATAAATAATCTTCTAGCATTTTCCAAGGTGCTACATTGATTGTTGCGTAAATATTTCCTTTCTTTAGCCTTTAAGGTAGCACATTCTTTGTCAAACAATGAATCCTGAGGGAATCTCTTACGCTTCTTGCGGGTGTTAACCCGCTTCTTGCGGGTCTTGCGGGTGTTAACCATTAGCACATTCTTTGTCAAACGATGAATCCCGAGGGGATCTCTTACGCTTCTTGCGGGTGTTAACCCGCTTCTTGCGGGTGTTAACCCGCTTCTTGCCGGTGTTAACCCATTACGCTATTAACTGAAATAGCTTCATGGTTAAACTCGTATCCTTAACCATACAATAAAAAGTGTCAATTGCAAATGAAAGACATTTTGCGAACGTGTAGAAGAGTGCTACCTAATCAATGTTTATATTTTACAACACCAGCACAGAGAAATATTGATCGGTGTATTTCTCTTTTAATTGAATTAGATACGATGCTCCGCCAATGAGGATCGTTTGTTTGTGAAATTTCTTCAATTTCAAAAAAATGTCATGGTTCTTCATTTAAAAGAAATAATTATAACCTTAATTTTTGTTATTTGTTTTGTAGAAATTGTAGAATTTTGAAATGTTGATTTCAACATGTGGGAATATATCAAAGAAACTGTTCTTGTACGACGAGGTCTGCTGTTTGCCTTCCTTTACGCACTTTTAATGGGCATCGCCCTTTTCCTGTTAAAGGTGGTTCTTCATTCAACATCACCGTGTAACATCATGTATTTGCGATGCTTGTTCACAGTTGTTGCGTCATTACCCTTTATCACATGGACATCAGCAGATGATTTAAATTCAAAGACACGATGTTTTTTAATTTGTTGTGGATTTAATGCCTTTTCTTAATTATTACCAGCCTTCGGATTGCAATCGATTGAGCCTGGTAACGCAGCTATTATTTAATTTGAACTGCGATAGTTTTAACTGCCGTACTTAAATTATTCTTGTTAAAGTTATGCCTAATCTATTTCGACTACGGATTAAACTTTGTAAATTTACTTGGAATAGTTTTTGTTAAAAAACCTCCGTTTCTTTCCCCAGACACTTCAACCACAGCCTTGAATGGTGAATGGCAGGCATCACTCGTCATGTTGGCGGCAGGTATCCCAACGCGGTTGGTGCAATTGCTGCAAAAAATATGTTTCTAAAATACATATGATCCTTACCTAGCTGTGCTACTAACTGGAATCATCAGTGCTTGTATCACTTTAGTTTAAACTTCATTTTGATTTACACAAAACACAGTATATAGACATGAGGGTATCCTTGCACTTATTGTGTCGGTAACTTTATTTGTATTTATTGGATTTTCCCTATATCTTTGCCTTGATAGCGAAAAGGCAATCACTTACGCGGTATCATCCACAGTGTCTGTACTTTCCTCCTATGCTTTGTAAATTGCGTTCTCTAATGATATTATTCCAGACGGTTTTACAATTGCTGGGTCTTGTTTTGTTTTAATTCCTGTTATTGTTATCAATGTAAAGCAAACATTTGAATCTGACTAAAAAGTAAAACCTTAAATTTGAACGGACCTTAGAGTCTTAGAACGAAAAGGTTTGTGGTTCAGATGTTTTTTCATAATTTTCATTTGCAAAATTTGTATTAACTGTCATGTCACTGCATATCATGAAATATTTGTTCCATATTTATTCAAAAGCCACACCCACCATGCAGATCAATAAAAATGTTGACAATATTAGCATATGTTGACATTAGCGTTTGCACAAAAGTTAACAACATCATCAAAGCAAGTATGATGCAAAACGATCGCTCATTTATCCTATTTCAAGAATTTGTCAGTAAGCCCCGCCTACTTATTATCATTCATAACATCACTATCACGACATTAGAACATACGCACAGATCATGACTCATCTGTATACCACATATAGCATACATCTGATATTTCGTTTATGGTGTTTACATCATTTAGCACTTTCACATTAGGTCACGCCCACTATGTATATTTATGACATCTGTTGATAACATAAGCATGTACACAATAATCAACAAAATTATCATGCGCAATATGACACAAAACGGACATACAGTTGCTCATTTATCACTTTTTCAAAATTTCACTTTATGCCCCGCCCAGTAATTAATATGCATGAATTACCACTACAAAGATTATGTTACATCTGTAGGCCATGAGCTATCTGTGTACCACACATGATGTGAATCCAATTCATAGTTTTTGAGATATCGTGCTTACTTATGCTTTTGTTTACAAAATCATATTAAGCCCACTCCGCATATTAATGAAAATCGACATTTTAATACCATGAAAACATACACACTAGCTAGCATCATTAGTATAACAAATTTAAACAACACAGACATGTTGTGGTTATTGTGGTTGTTAAAACTGAACAAACATTTAAAGATTTTCAATTTAAGCCCCGTCTACTCATTAATATGTATGACATCATCATACAAAAACAATAGGGCTCATTTACAGACCATGGGCTATCTTTTACCAAATATGACATCAACCCGGTTTACCGTTCTTGAGATACCGTGTTTACAAGCTCTTTTCAGCAAAATCATATTAAGCCACACTCACTATGCATATTAATAAAATCAACGTTTTTACATCATGAACATGTACATATAAGCGAACAACATAATAAGAATAAATATGAAACAAAACAGACATATGGTTGCAAAAATATGAACATTTCAACCCGCTGTTAGTAGATCTGGTATTATACATGTACACCCTCCACGAGGACTGTATATAATCAATCTCTCGCTCTATCGTCGTGTCCGACATTTCACATATCGCTTGTCGCCGTCTTTCTTTTAGCTTAGTTTTTCGCCCTTTACAGGCTAACATGGTGTCAGAAGTGAGTGATAAATATATTTGAAACGAGCCAAGAAAACTTTAAGCTAGGATTTTCTGGTCTTGGAATCGATATTGAAGCAGTAAATAAATGTTGATTAAAATTCAGAAACAACGTGTGAATCTGAAATCGTAAACAACGAAAAAATAAAAGTGGGTGACGGTCTACAAATAGGAACATATGCACATCGATAGTCGATATACGAAGATTATGTCATAGACGCAGAACTGACAAAGAAAGACAAGAAAATTAATGTGGCTACACTCAAAACACTATTAGGTGTGGATTGCAAGGAAATCCTCACATGGCTCAAAGTAACTGATGAACAAATGAAAGAACCGAGTGAAATCATTAAAGCATTAGATGAGCACTTTATAGTGAAGTATAACATCCTGTATGATAGAATTCTATTCTACTCAGCACAACAACAACAAAATGAGAGTGTGGAACAGTATGTCGATGTTATCTGCAGCGTGTAAATTCAATAGCATGAAAGAGGAGATGATAAGGAATCGCCTAGCATTTGCATGCCAAGATAATGTAACCAGAGCTAGCTTATTTCGTAAAGAGGAAGCATGCAGATTGAAAAGTGCAATTGAAGCCTTAAGAATCAGCAAAGTTACCAAGCAGCAAATCAAAGTGATATCAGGACACCACACGGAAAAAGTGAATTACACTACAAAGAAACCAGCAAGAAAGTATCAGATAAATACAGACAAGAAACTGTATAATTTAAAAGCAAGGATAAGCGAAGCAGAAATGCATCTCATGAGAAGCAGAATGAGAGAAAATGCAGGTACTGCGGCGGCAAACATGCAGGGTCCAGAGAGTCATCTCCTGCGTATGGAAAGAAATGTGAATGTTGCGGAAGAAACAATCATTACAAGAATTTTTGTAGATACAAAAACGTGGAGTTAACCAAGTAGATGAGGAAAGAGTCAACAGGTTCTTCAATGAAAAATCTGCATTCATTGTTGAAACAGTTGGATCGGTACCAGATGGAAGTAATAAATTGATTGTAACATTGAATTTAGCCAATCAAAACATAGATTGTGAAGTTGATATATGTTCCAATTGTGATGTGATGTCATATAACACACTTTGCCAAATTTAACAGACCGGTCGACCGCTCATGAAAACATTGAAAACTAAGCTCAAGTTCTACAATGACACCATTGTAAAGGTCAAAAGTGAGTGGGATTGTGAGTGCAAACTGAATGGAAAACTATACAAAATCAACTTCAAGATCATAGACACTACCCAATTGCCTATCGTTGGAAGAAATATTGCATTGAAAATGGGTCTTATACAGATCAATACTGCTACAGGTGAATCAGATGCGAAATGAACGTCCACGAGAAGTTCTGCAGCAATACACAGATGTCTTTGACGGACTAGGATGTTTATCTGAAGAGTACAGCATAGATATTGACTCCGCAATTCCACCGGTAAAAAAAAAAACCTAGAAAAGTTGCAATAGTAATTAAACCAGAGTTGAAAACGAAGTTGCAGATCTAGAAAAGAGGAATGTCATAACTAATGTTGCAGAACCAACAGATTGGATCAATAATATGGTCATTGTAAGAAAACCTGGGAAACTAAGCATTTGCCTAGATTGGAAGCTCCTGAATAAGAACATTTATAAGACACGAGAATATTGAAGTCATGTTCAGATGTTGCGATAAAATGTCATAGTTTCTAATTCATGTACTTGAAACATTAATAATCATTGTGTTGAAAAACATTTGAATTTTCAAAATGGCTGTTTCGCGCCTAAAAGCCTAGGTCTGTTATCTATTTTATCAAATATTTCGAAAACGGCGTGGTGAACATATCAAATGGGAGGGAAAAATAGTAACCATGACAGTAATGAAGGTATTTTCATAAGTTTTAGGTTCCCCTAGTGTAAATATTTTTCCCAGATGTATTTCAAATTTGAAAAATCTAATATTGCATAAGGCTTTAACTTTAGAATAGCAAAGGATCATGGAAAATATCACAAATAGCGGCTTCAATGTAGCAAAATGTTACCATTTTTAGGAACATTTATGTTCCCATTAATAGGCATGCACCGGGCTGTTTAACTTATTGTCTGTCGACAATTTTTATTATAGGTTTAAATATGGCGCAAACAACTATTTCCGTGGTTCTCGTACCCGGCGTACGTATGACGCAGCTCACTGATCTCAATAAAGACTGGATAGAGTAACCCATTGTTTTTAAATACAGGATTAGAAAGTCAACAAATTTTGATCAGGGCTTTTCGTATTACTACACCGTGCCTTACTGGTGTTAGACTGAATGGGTAAAGACATTTAATTTATACAATTTTATAATTATGGTCCGAAATGTTCTGATATTTTTAGATCTCGGATCTGATATAGTTCAATGTTTAATACCAAATGAATACGGACCCCACACCGAAAGTGAGGCGCTGTACAATTGAGCAAATATTAATTCAGTCGCCATTATCAGACACCTTCCAACGGCATTGCACATTGCTTCTGATATCATATTTTCTGCCCACGGCATCTTCGGCCCTAACTGCCTAACAAGATTTAATACGATCCTGCATGTCACGTCGGTACATCGTTTAGTACCGTACGTCCTTAAATAAACCTTAAATAACTTTAATCGTAACTAGAAAGTAATCCCTTCCGTCAGTGCAGTCAATGGCTCATTTGTAGGCTTTGTGCAACATGCGCTCAGTTTTAACTGACAATGGTCGTAATGCAAGTTACCATGTTATAACACAAGTCAGTATAAACTGTATAATCATTTACAATATTTACTGTATACTCGAATCGGATGGTTTGACAAACCAAGTTTGTAATACGACTACATAACAAACCCAACAAAACTGATTTGTTATTCTCAAACAAGTTCTATCCGTCCCATTTGAAAATGTTTTATAAATCCCGGAAATATATGTTATTTAGCTTGTCTTAAGGTAAATCTTTATTGCCGTTTTACTCAAGGATCTATATAGATAGGTAGCAAGAAGTTGATCTTGATTTGACGAAACATCAATGATACACAACCTTAATACTAAAATAAACCTTGGACAGTTTAAACATTTCTGATTTTGGTTGAAATGTGTCTTTGTTTGATCCCGTGATAGTTTGTCTTCGTTTATACTTTGATGCCTAATTCGGTAGGTCAAATCGGTTTGAAGCTATCAATTACCTAACTTCAATTAAAATTTTTGGGAAAACAGTAATGAGCAATATTTTCCACATTTCACAATCGCATAGTTGAGCATTTATTCTTTTACACCTTTCACGGTGGAGCCGTAAGCAGAAATTATATATCATATTGTCTAAAGTGTCCGTAAATGTATGTAAACCAACCAATCAAATCATTTTAAGTGAGCCCTCCCACTTTACCCTCAAGAGGTAGACATGTCACGCGGATAAAATCACTGTTCTTTTCACTTTTCAATCTGACCTTTTTTAACCGACAATTTTAATCAGGAATAGAAAATGTACGCATGGAAATGAAAATTGGAAACAAAATTATTGATAACTCAAACGATTCATCTTTCTTGTCGACCTTACTGCGGTGTCTTGTGAATGTATCATGTCAGCGCGAGCATGCGGCGTCTTGTTTCTGCAGAGCACAATCAATCAGTCAATGACTAATAAACCTCTCATAACGTTATTTCGTATATCATGTAACAGGAAATTGACAACAAGCAATTTGTTTCGACGGTGAGAGTCGCTTTCAGATACCATACTATCGAAGGGTTGAACACTTTCATCTTTTTTTATTCCGTCATTAGGAAAACAGTCCGGTACACACTCCCGATAAGGAGATATCTCAACTAGGAGATCGAGGCATGCGCAATGAACATAATTTGAACTCTTTCAAAAATATGCAGCAGTTAAGTAATAACGATATTAATAAGTTATCGTATAACATACTTTTGTGGTGAATGCATAGATTATAACTTTAAAGAATGAAGCTTTTGATGCACATTACACAAATTACATTTGCTATTTTAAAGTATTGAAGCCTTGTTGTGGACAATGAATTCAAAAATCTTCTGACTTTTGACTAGCTTTTTGTCTTCTTAGATCCTTCTAAGCATATGCCTAATGAATTCATTACAAACCAACAACGATTCTATGCAATGATTTCGCATACTTGAAACATGCAATTATTGTGCCCCGACATCTACGACAGTGCTACTCGCAGCGCCTTCACAATACGTCTTAAATATTGTACACGCTGTGTCACGCTTAAATCATTCCCGAAATAAACTTAAGTACGTACGTACGTACAGTGTATGTATAATTGTACACTGTATGTATGGAGTGTGGGGGCAGTGATGCGTGAATTTTCTGTGGCCTTGAGATGTTTGATTTTCCAACATGTGGAAAATCAGAACATGGCTGATGTAAGGGCGCGACTCTTTCATGATGGCTGCGCAAGTACACATTAAATTACATGTGCATAAACCAGAGCATGGCAGAATAATAATTTAATTTGAAGAATAATGGGCTCGGATTCGCCTGGCCTATTATTCTTCGAATTGTTTGGGCTTGCTGGTTATTGTTTACCATTGGACTCGCAATTGCAGTTTATTTCTTAATTATAGCTCCATTAGTCATAATAAATTGATGAAGCATTCTTGAAGAATCTCGTTTAGATTTAATTTACAACCTTTTTTTCTGCCGATTGTCTAAGTGAAATTAAGTTTTATGTTTTCATCAATTGGAATAAAGTTGAATTGAATTGTTGTCATTATTTGCCATTGTCTTCTCATCAGTATAAGATCGCATTCTTTTTGTTCCACAAAAAAGGTACCTCGGCCATGAGTTTTTTCGCACAATTGTTGTAAGATGGCATTGGTACTTTGTGCTCTATTTAGGAATTTTGTAACCTCCTTAATTGAGTCTATAGTAGTGTTATTATTGGATTGATTGTTTGATAGGAAATGCTCTTAAGGATTCTCTCTCTTTAAATTCCTAGAAGGATTAATTCTCTGGTCAGGAATGTTAATTGTTTATAAATCAGGAAACAAACAAAGCAGGGAAGAAACTACTTTGGTATCTTCAGAAGAAATCGAAATATAAAATTACGTGTTTAGAAAGTCTACTTCAGAAGAATGATGTAAGCACTCTTATTTTCTTAAAATTCATTAATCTCTTATATTATAACATTTCAATGAAGAACTCATTGAAATTATTTAACACATTTTTCACTAATTTAAATATCTTTTTCAAAATCTCTTCATATTGTAAACCAATATCCCTTAACTTGCCTTAAGTTTACTACTCTCCTCACAGGTATCTCATTTTGAAGCTCAAGTCATTTTTTTATAACGTTTTACAACTGTTATGGCATTTCAAACTTGAATATCCTTTTAACGACGTAAGACTTGAATACTTAATGTTGTTCTAACTTTGAAAAATATAAACATGCTTGGCCGCTAAACTTATCTTTGAGTGCATTTTCAAAGATAAAGATATAAAGGAAATGATGAGTACTTCTGCGAGTTACCTCCTATTCTCTCCTTTAAAACAAATGAAGACATCAAGCGAAACCACTTTCGAGAGTTTTTGCTTTAAAAATGATCAAAATACTATTTAAGCGTGAACAATTTTATTCACAATTCCGAGATGTGCATGTACATTATTATATCAATCTTACATTTCTTAAATACATGAAATAATTCTTAATTGCTGACAGTATCGAATTTCGGGGGGAAATGACTAGATTCGTTTACTTTCTTCACATACGGAAAGTTACTCTTTTAATGTATATACCCTGTAAGAAAAATTATAAAGAATTTTAATTCCAAGACATACGCTTCGTTACATTAATGGCAAGCATATTTACACTGGTAACTAGTGGTTAATACATCTATTGTGTATTGATACAAATTAGTTTCAAATATCTTCGCTTAACTCCTTTAGGCATTTATACATCTTATGATGTAATTTTCCTATGTGTTATCGATAAAGCATATTACATCTTCTCGAAAGGAATTATATGTAGCTTAACGTACACTGATTGTCTCAAGCATTTTTATGATATGTTAAGATCAAAGCCGTGGTTAAGGCACTCTGCTGCAAGCTACTTAATTAAAACTTTATCGTACGTCATTTACCATTCACATTAAGCGGAAACTGATAAGAATCATATCACTTCCTATGATATTTATTATTCACGATATGAAATCATCCGTATGATATATAGAAAATTATCCGATGTTTTAAAGTCATATTTACAATTCTTCTTGCCGCTTGTTTAACTTTGTGCTGCTTTTGTTGCAATGATGGAAACATTTGTTTCTTGCAAACTCACGTATGAGTAGGGTGTGTAAGCCATCTGAAATGTATTGTTTTGCAACAAATTATCTTTAAATGGATTGAAAAAAGCTTGGTGAAATTCCAGTGGTTGATATCTAACGTGTACACCATGGCCTTTTCAAATGCCACCCCCTCCCCTTCCTATTCGTTTTAATTGCCCTCACCGCCAGTGGTGAGTTTTTGACCCTAGAAAAATATCCATATGAAATAAATATATTAAGACTATCAAGTCAATATCATTGAGTAACAAACTCGGGGAATGGGGATATTTCCCTCTAATTTCTCAATTTACCTTCATTTTTGTGTGAAATTTACTATAATTCTTTGGAAGATTGGTTCATTTTCTTCTTCAATTTTTGGAGAAATTTCTTTATTTTTGAGAAATTTCCTTCTAATTTCTTCAATTTTCTTTCATTTTTGTGAAATTTGCACTAATTTTCGAGATATTTCCTTTATTTTCTTGAAAATTATTTCCTTCATTTTTTGATTTTTGGAGAAATGCTTTAATGTTTTGAGAAATTTGCTTTCATTTTTAAAATTTTTCTTAAATTTAAGGATGATTGCTTAATTTTCATGAAAGTTCTTAAAGTTTTTACAACTTTTCTGCAAATTTTAGAAAGTTTCTTTCCTTTTGAGAAAATTTGCTTGAATTTTAAGAAATTTTGCCTCTTTTCTTGAAATTGTCTTCAATTTTTACGAAGTTTTTAAAAAATTTCAGGAAATTACATTCATATTCTGGAAATTTTCTTCATTTTCGCGAATTTTTTTTCATTTTGGCGATTCTTTATTTGTTTTTTTCTGGAAATGTTGCCAAAATTTCAAATAATTTTCAGCCTCCCCCATCCCCCTTCCTTCTTCTTTATTTACACATGGACATAAGAGACTCGTATAAGGTGTAGGTTTCTTGAGACGAAAATACCATTTGGCTCACCCCATTCCCCTCCATGTCAATTATCTTCATACGCCGCTGGCAAATTCTTTAAAAAGACAATTTTGTACATGGATCCATGTTTGCATGTTTTTAAACATGTTTGCATGTTTTTATGCATGTTTTGAAAAAAAACTTTAACGATGTTTGAGCTTTATCACCATTTTCTCTTTTTTGGTTTATAATTTACTTTTGGCGGATGCCTTGATGGGACTATCATTAATCAAGACAACGGTTAATGTATTAAATGTCTTTGTAATGACAACCTAAGTAATCATGGTCACTAACAACAGGTTGATAATTAAAATGTTGACAATTGATGATTCTTAGCTCGTAATTGGTTCTTACTTTGACTGATAATTCTTATACGCAAAAGGCATAAAATGCCGTACAGTAGCAGTATCATTTTTCAAATTGTAAATGCAAACAAAACACATTTCATATCTCCAATTAAATATACTTAAGGTTTCCTTAATGTCTTATAGTATAGCTTCTTTTATTAAAATATTTTATTCAGCAAATTCTAGCGAGATCCCCGAGGGAGCAGCCATGAGAACAACAGTATTGCGCCATTCCGTTGTACCCTCTTCTAAATCTTCTTGGAAGCACACCCATCATCAATGAATTAGCTCCATTGTCCGTTGCAAAAGGCGACTGAACCGTGTCAAGGAACGATAGCAATTGTTTTGCTAAATATTCATCCAATTCTATGTGTTAAAGAAAGAGAAAAGTAAGACTTTATGGTAGGTGTGAATCTAAATGCAAATCAATTTCATTTCTTCGATCACATGATAAAATCCTGGCATTTATAAACCTTACTGCTTGAATTAAATGATCATGCTGTAGCAGCGGTCATTTGTATATGAATCGTGTCTTGATTCCTTGCTTGTTAGCGTGTGTTAGCTGGCAAGTAATGGTTTTCTTTCTCGTTTTCTATTTTTGAAAAATATGGCCGGTTAGAATCTCCATCCAAAATTCAAATTACGCCTACTCTCTCTTAATTTTTCTGTTAATTGTTGGTAGAAAAGGCAGGGAAATTGGAAAAGAAAACAGAACTATAATGGACAGTCGGTGATTTAAACAGACTTGTCGATGCAGAGAAACAATAAGCAGTAAGCGATTGCATAACTGGGATGCCTGAAATATACAAACAACTTACCAAAGGGACTGTAAATGGCCCCCTTTTCACTCTGAAAACAGTGGGTGAAGGGACTGTACGTGTACCTCTCATATACTCATGATGAATGCATGAAAAAAGTGGGCGAAGGGACTGTAAATGGCTCTCGTACTCATAATGAATGTCAATAAACTGTGGGCGAAGGGACGGTAAATAACCTCTCGTACTCATAATGAAAGTCTGAAAACAGTGGGCGAAGGGACTGCTAACGGATCTGGTACTAACAATGAGTGTTTGAAAACAGTGGGGGAAGGGACTGTAAATGGATCTCGTACTCATATTGAATGTCTGAAAACAGTAGATAACAGTAGATAAATGGCTCTCGTACTCTTAATTAATGTCTGAAAATAGTGAGCGAGGGGACTGTAAATGCCTCTCGTACTTATAATGAATGTCTGAAAACTGTGGGCGAAGGGACTGTAAATACCTCTCGTACTCATAATGAATGTCTGAAAACAGTGGGCGAAGGGACTGCTAACGGATCTGGTACTATTAATGAGTGTTTAAAAACTGGGCGAAGGGACTGTAAATGGATCTCTTACTCATATTGAATGTCTGAAAACAGTAGATAAAGGGACTGTAAATGGCTCTCGTACTCTTAATTATGTCTGAAAATAGTGAGCGAGGGGACTGTAAATGCCTCTCGTACTTATAATGAATGTCTAAAAACTGTGGGCGAAGGGACTGTAAATACCTCTCGTACATACAGTATAATGAATGTCTGAAAACAGTTGGCGAAGGGACTGTAAATGGATCTCGTACTCATCTAACCATAATTATTGCCTGGAAACAGTGGGTGAAGCGACTGTAAATGCCTCTCGTACTCATAACGAATGTCTGAAAACTGTGGGCGAAGGGACTGTAAATGGCTCTCGTACTCATAATGAATGTCTAAAACTGGGCGAAGGGACTGTTAATGCCTCTCGTACCTGTAATGAATGTCTGAAAACTGCGGGCGAAGGGACTGTAAATGCCTTCTCTTGTACTCATAATGAGTGTCTGAAAGCTGTGGGCGAAGGGACTGTAAATGCCTCTTGTACTCATAATAACTGTATGAATCTGCACTGGACGAAGGGACTGTTAATGGCTCTCGTACTAATAATGAGTGTCTGAAAACAGTGGATGAAGGGACTGTTAACGGCTGTGGTACTAATAATGAGTGTTTAAAAATAGTGAGCGAAGGGACTGTAAATGCCTCTAGTAATCTTAATGAATGTTTAAAAACAGTGGACGACGGATCTCGTACTAATAATGAATATCTGAAAACAGTAGGCGAAGAGACTGTAAATGGATCTCGTACTCATCTGCACATAATTAAAGCCTGGAGACAGTGGACGAAGGGACTGTAAATGGCTCTCGTACTCATAATGAGCATCTGGCAATATTGGGCCAAGGGACTGTAAATGGCTCTCGAACTCATCTGCTCACTATGAGTGTCTGAAAACAGTAAGCCAAGGGACTGTAAATCCCTCTCGTACTCATAATAGGTGTCTTAAAAAAGTAGGTGATGGGACTGTAAAAGCCTCTCGTATTCATAATGAATGTCTGGTAACAGTGGGCAAAGGGACTGTAAATGGCTCTTGTGTTCCTAATGAGTGTCTGAAAACAGTGGGCGAAGGAACTGTAAATGGCTCTCGTACTCATCATGAGTGTCTGGAAACAGTGGGCGAAGCGGATTGTAAATCATTTTCAAAGCTACTGTTCTTTCACTTCTGCGTATACGATTAACTTTTGTAAATCATTTTGTCCAAAATGTTCTTATTTTCGAAATATAATTATCCCTCTACCACTCCGATCTCCGTGAACCTTCTTTACGCCTTCTTTAAATGCTTAGAATCTTTTAATTGATTTACAGGCCTGTACGCTCTCGGCATATTCTTACACATTTCATTTTCTTCTAGTTCTTCATTTGCTGTAAAGTTATAGGGACAGATAGCAACATCATTAGTCACTAAAATTGCATGCAAATACCTACATTTAATCAAAATTGGTTAGAAATTGACAATTTTGTAGCAATTCAAAACTTACATACCTAAGAGTATAAATTGCCCAATATTGTGTGACTCATAATAATACAACTTCAAAATTTACTAATATGAACTTGTTGCTTTTTGGAATGGGAGAAGTTGGATACCGTGACAGAAAACTGGATTCACCCTTAAGGATTAGTTAAGGGGCCAATCAACTTTATCTTATATGCAGAGGGCTTTCAAAGAAGAAAATGGTGAAAAAACCGTTCAAAACTAATATGCTATTAAGGAGATACTCAAGTTTGTCTTAAAATGACTGGTGTGTAGTAAATCTACTTGGTGCTCCCATCCTCACATTCTTAACAATTGTTAACCTATCATAAATTATTTTGCATTCAACTTCTATTTGAATTAATTTTCCTCGAATTTTCTTCAAGTGGTAAATTATAATAACCTTTACTAAATTATGTTGTACTACTCTCCGGACATATCCAATGGT
This sequence comes from Chiridota heheva, assembly GCA_020152595.1. NCBI lineage: Eukaryota > Metazoa > Echinodermata > Holothuroidea > Apodida > Chiridotidae > Chiridota > Chiridota heheva. The sequence goes on along the minus strand of JAIGNY010001746.1, from coordinate 279,663 downwards.
TGTTAAGCCACAAAACGGCAGGAACAAAATGATAGCATACATTCCAAAGATTGGGGAATCTGAAGATGTGAAGTTACAACTAGTCTGATTTCAGTCGTTTGTACACAAATGATGCTGAACTTAAAACTTAGATATTTCCTTAACAGATTAGATTTTTGGATAGTTTCTTCACCATTGCGTTTCTTTTGAAGTCCTTTTTTATATAACATAAATTTGGTTGACCACTGAACTAATCCTTTAAATCAGATCAGGGAGTATTCATTAGTCTGAATGACGAATTCTTGATCAGATTTAACCGTGGAACGCAGTTCGAGAACCTTTGGTATTTGAAAAAGTGATACATTATCATATCTTTTGTACATGCTTAAAACAATTTTAAAGTCTGATTTATCATAACCTAAACACTTTAAATCCATGGCTAGAATATAGCCAATAGTCGGTAAAAACGTAAAACTAATGCATTCTTAACCAACCTGTGTCTAATTCTGTGCTAAAATCTTTTGCTTGTAATTCTTCCACTGGTGGTGACGATCTTTTACCATGAGAACAGACTTGATAAACTGCTCGTGACAGTTCGTAACCACAAAGCTTTTTGGCCTCCACGGAATCACTCAAGTAAGCTATAAAGACGACTGCCGAGACAAGCACCAACGACTGCATTTTTCTACAAATCATCTTCTCTGTGACTTTCAGCTGGAAAAAAGTAAGAAGTTGTCAAACACATAAATTGTATATGGACAGAGGCAGTGGCGTAAGAAGGGTCACCTCTCGGGGAGAAGAGGGGTGGGGGACCAAAAACAAGTGGAAAAATTACAGTAGTAAATTACGTTTCCATTAAAAGTTGCTTTTAACCCCAAACCCCCCTTCATTTTTCGGAAAATGTTCTTTCTATTTTAGAATTTTTTTTCAATTTTAAGACATTTTGGCTAATTTTCTGAAAATTTTGGCCAGTTTTCATGAAAAATGTTGGCTAGTTTTCGGAAAATGTTGGCCAATTTTCGGGAAATTTTACGAACATATCCAATAATATTACCCCAATTTTCAATTTCATATTAATAATTTCCAAACTTTTACCTCCCAACCGGGAAGATAGCATGCAACCGGGAAGATGAAATCCTCTCAGGGGGTAGTTTGCCCCTCCTTCCCCCAATTCCTACGCCTATGGAGTCTGGAGAGAGGACAATTAAACAGGGAATCTCGTCTCAAGAAAATTGTGTGATCCGTCACCAGTACGTCAAGTAAATACTAGTAGCGTCACTTCCGCGGCGGAAATTGATTGGCTTATCAGTAATTGTGCAAATGTTTTGACCAATCAGAAACGTTAGCTTTGATTGTAATTTTACCCCCACGTTAACACGATCTTTGACATTTGAAAAAACATATTGATTGGAAAACTACATTGATATCACGTTTCGTTGACCAGTCTGGGAGATACATTAATGTTAATGATCCCTCAAATCCTTAAAATTAATCATTTTGAATGCAATAGAAGCCGCCATGTTTCCTTAATCTATCACGTGCCCCATATACTTGGTAGACGAGCCTCCATTTATTTGTATTTCTAAATATGATGCAAAAACCTAAAGAAACAAATGAGGAAAATTGTAAGTTGATAATATGTTGCATTTAGCATTTAGCGTTGTGTAATACGACATGATTTACTGACAATTCCTTTTCAACGGTAATTATACCTCTAACTCTTTCGAGTGTTATTCTCATCGTTCAAAATTTCATTCCCGTGATGTTGAAATGATTCCAAACTGTTTGGGTGTTTACTTCAAGTTTACTTAAAGTTTTTAAGTATTGCCAATATAACCAATATTAATATATGCGACGACGACGAGTGAACACACAATTACAATGACCGGGTCGTCGCCTGCGTTTTCGGTTACGATAGTAACAATGCTATCAGAAAACGCTTAATACGACCCGGACGAGAACACAGGTACGACGTACGGACAGACATAACATCGACAACCAAGTCAATGTCTACGGCCTTTAAAAACCAGTTGTGGTGCACTGGCGTGTCTACCCAACCCAGGCTTGAACCCGAGGCCTCGTGGTCTGTAGACATGTATGATAACCGCTACACCACAGTTGGTAGACAATATTAATATATAAGTACATACATGTTTTTATTCAAATTCACTTACTGAGAATATCTACATCTAAATGTGATTAGCTCTCTTAATAGACATAGTATTGTCATTGTTCAATCCCGTTTGGAGACATACGATTTTATGCACATGCTGTTAGACTTTCTGGGAGAAGTGCGGACTGTCAAAAGTATCCTACCCCTACTCTTTCATACATATATTTTATAATTTAGTTGCATCAAGGTTATTCCGAGCATTATTAAACTTTATAAGCAGCACCTGGCAAACTTAATAATATTCATGATTGATATTCTGGTTGGTATTTCAACGTCATCAACATTCAAGAATTATTCCCGCAGACAGACTGCATCTCATAAGAATTATTAAACCCTTATTAGTATGTTATTGAATAACAGAAAGATTTGAGTCGTCGCATTAATTAGTTGTATCGATAACATATTATAAATATACAGGTACTGCTGCATTTTCAGTGTGAATTACAACGTAGCAGACGACAACCATGTAACCAATCAAATCTCAGAATAAATGCTTCAGGAACACGCGACAACATGCAGCCAACTAAAACAAAGAATAACTTGATGTGATATATGCCAAGTGTCAAAAGCTTATTTGCGTTAATTATATGACAAGTAAGAGCATTATTTGTTAAATATTTGAAAAGGAACATGATGTGACCAAATGATAGATATTACCTACCTTATATAATATTCCAGTCCCACACATTATTTGGTAACAATTACTAAAAGACAAGCCACTTATACATAAACAATGTCTTTATGTTTTTATATATATGTATGTTGATTTCTCTAAAGTTAATTATTTGTAAATAATTTCCAAGCTTTTAAATGTTTTATGCAAATAAGATATAAGCGAAATGATATTTATTTAAGACAAAATTGATTATTTAAGTTATAATTAAATATTTAAGGAATGATTGATTATTTGACAATTAATTGATTATTTGACAAATAATTCATTATCTAAGAAATAGTTTGTCCACCAAATAATTTATTATTTAACAAATAATTATTTATCAAATAATTATCTAACAAATAATTCATTATTTAACCATTAATTATGTAACAAATTATTATTTAGCAAATAATGGATTATCTAACAAATAATTGATTATTTAACAAATAATTCAATATTTAACCAATATTTCATTGTTGAACAAATAATTGATTATATAACAATACTTTATTTGCGCTATAATTATTTGATGAATAATCTTTTGCTGAAATAAAAATTTAATTATTTAATAGTTATTTGCTATATAATGATTTGTTAAATAGGTGTTTTCTAAATAATTATTTTTTAGATAATTATTTGCTATATAATTATTTGCTATATAATTATTTGCCATATAATTATTTGCTATATAATTATTTGCTAAATAATTATATGACATAATTATTTGCCGAAAATCATTATATGTAAATTATTTAATCATGCATATAGTCAGTCACTCCCACCATGAACAAAGAAGCACAACTCAGCCATGTTTTGACCACTTACAGATCGATCGACCGAACGCTTCGTGCCCAATTTTACAGGTAATAATTTATCTTTTTGAGGTTCTTTATGGTTAGTAAATATATTCTATTTCCCGATGTTCTTCATGAGTTTATTTTTTCTTTCTTTTCAGTGTGATAATTTCACATGTTTGTCTTATGTTGGACGATGTGTCTAATGAGTAATGTACAGTTGGTGCAAGCAAAGTAACGTTAGCCCAGTTACAACTCAAATATGCTACAAACACACTTGTTATGTATTGTTAGTGTTACTGTAGCCTAGATTTAGTACTAGTAGCCTAGGCCTGGTAGCCTAGGCCTAGTACTTAGTAGCCTGGGCCTAGTACTACTGTCCTAGGCCTAGTATTAGTAGCCTATTCTTAGTACTAGTAGCCTATGCCTAGTACTAGTAGCCTATGCCTAGTACTAGTAGCCTATGCCTAGTACTAGTAGCCTAGGCCAAGTACTAGTAGCCTAGGCCTGGTAGCCTAGGTCTAGTACTAGTAGCCTAGTACTAGTAGCAGTGGTACTAAGTAAGTTAAGTCTTTAACAGCCAGGAAGCATACCCTATGCAATCCAATGACAAATTATAATGGCCGGGCGGTCACGCGATGGTTTATTCACATTGGACGAAAATATTCCAAATTGAATATTGCGCAAGATTGATTTACAAATTATGGAATATTTTTTAATTCTGGATTTTTTTTTTGTTACCCCCAAACAATAATGAATAAGTTATCACAATAAGGCCTTAAGACTCAAAATAATGTAAAACGGTCAACTTTTAACCAATTTTGATAAAACTTTGTGTTGTTTTCATGGTTTATATCATATTTTCTTCCAATTACATGTAGGCTGAAGTTGTTGTTTCCTGTCTATATACATATCTTAGAAAATTTGATTTAAAATTTGATACCATAGTAGAACTTAGTTAATTTGTCCATTGTAGGATGTGTACAGTTATGAGTCCTAATTTTTACAATCTTTGCTCTCATTTTCAATTTACTGTAGGTGAATCTATGATGCCATCATCAAACTCACCCAAAGTCTAGAACTGCAGATAAGAAGAAAAGGATCTAAACACACTCAGTGTCTAGAGGCTGTGTATGTACGTGGTGGTTATGAGGACTCTGCCGATTCATGGAAGTGAAGGAAAGGGTCAAATATCTATAAGAAAGAATAATTGTCCATTGATAAATCCTCATATATAAGAGACTATTGTCAAGCAGACATAGCAAATAGCAATTAAGCCACTGTGAATGCAATGTCGTTTGTCTGTCTGTCTGTCCGGTTGTGTTCCACCATCCACAACACTTTTTCTGAGAAATCCTTGATTTACAGTCAGTTTCATTTTAAACTTTTGAATTTTCTTAAGGCATCCTCGCAAAATTGTGAGGCCTTCTTCAAAATTCTTGTCAAACTATACATCTAAAAGCAAAAGTAGGATAATTTTCAGACTATAAAAATTGTCAATTACTTGTAGGGTACTATAATAGGTATTTATGGCTTTTATGTCTTTCTTTGCAGGATATTTTACAAGAAGTTTAGTTCCCACTATGTCAACAATGGTAGTAAGGAGATCATTAAGGTCTACAAAGATGATAAAGGCGAACGAAGAGTGTGTAAATATGAGTTCAATGGCAGATATACAGACAAATTATTAGCATTTACACCCCCTTCATGAAAAGAGTCTACACCATATGGAGATATAGCCAAGAACTGGTAGATGCATCAGGAAATATGGACCACCAGGATTGTCTACTAATTTTTTATGATACACAGTCCTGCATGGTTTTACCAAAGAGCTTCGGTTTTACCACTTGTGTTTTAATCACATCCTCATAATTAAATAATTTATTAAATTTTTCAACAGCAGAACTCTCTAGTATGTGCTTTACACAGGGTGTATCATATCAATGGAAAGGTATTAAAGTAACATTTTCAGAGAAATTGTGTTCTCAGAAGCATATCAATGATTTAGTGCCATGTGAATGAGTATTAGTTTGTAAGCTTCATGACGACAACTACTACATGCATATTCATATTACTAGTATGTGGCATAAGCCTGAGACTGAACGTGGTTGTATGTACTTTCATTATAGGGTTGCAGTGTAGGAGTCAACTTTCTGTGGTGAAAAGCTACGCTGATGATGCAGTGATCTGAGCTCAATTGAATTAAGTGTCAAAGCTATATTGGGTTATTAGCCATCAAATTGATAGGATTAGCTACCTTGGAGAGGATCCTAGATAGTACCACGATTCCAGTCTCATAATTATTGCAATAGGGTCACCCGTGGACACACACTAACTTAAGAGCTTTTCTATGGTCATCCAAACCAATTTTAAGACTTGTCTAGACCCATGCCACACACATTAGCTATAATCAAGCAAGAGAACAGAGAGCATACAAATGGTCCATTGTCATGGTGAAACAAGTTTGTTAGTCAAAATAATCAAGCTATGTAAATAATCATGTATGCTCTTTTGTTATATTGTCCCTCTTTTCGCGTAGGGATGATTGTTATTTGTGTAGTGACGAATGTCAAAATTGAAATTATTAATTCCGCATACTGATGAATGTTCGGAAAATTGTGAAGCTTGAAAAAATAAAAGTTGATAAACGTATTATATAGCTTACTATATCATTGGAAGGAGTAAATTATAATCTTTTTACAATTTTACTTACAATAAAAATATTTTCAGCACAATCTTATTTCATGAAGCTTCAAAGACATTTATCAGTGGGCGGAAATAATAATTCAGTATTTGGCGCCAATTTTCTTTTCACCTAAATAAGACATTTGTCGGTATGCGGAGAGACGAACGATATGTTGAGACAAAAAAGTTATTGGTTGAGACGAGCTGATTGCAAAATTATATTGTAGCAACAATATCTTGAGTTTGTTATGATTGCGCCATGTGTGTCGGAGGTTAGGCAGATTGAGACGTGCCTGAAAAGGAGGAATTTATTTACTTGTGGCTAATACCTCCCACTACTGATGCGTTCAGAGCGTTTACTCTATGAATGAACAAAATCAATTTCAGATAGACCAAACTTACCTTACCCCTATAGAACTAAAAGGCATCCCACACTTATTTGCCTTGGCTCTATTGGTATGCCTCTCTCGCTGTCAGTCCACAGCTAGGATTATTATCACTGAGGGAGCCGTGTCTGACCTGTTAAAAAATAAGTGTTCCATAAAGATACTAAATTCCCTCCACAACACTCATCTCTTCAATAATTTTCAAAGTCATTTTTCCCTTCTTCTAAATTAGCATGGCCTAAACCACGAGACCAGTTTGATTCTTAACCCCTTCTCTAGGGCCATTAGGTGGCCCATCTTACTGCCCCTATACACTCTTCTATCAAATTTTACCTTCTGCTTTAACTTTCATGCTATCTTTTCATAACCTTATTGCATTGTCACAATCAGAGGCAAGTGGCACAGGGAGCACGTCCCCCTCCAATTTCCCCATTTTCGTCGAACGTTTTAAAAGTACCTTTTTCAGAGAGGAAAAGGGTTCTTTTCCAGTAAAAGAAGTGCCCTCGGAGAAGACAGCTCTCATCGGACTGCTTTCTTACTAAAAAAAAAAGGATTCACATCTGCCTATCTTTATTTTCCCCTTTTTGGAATAGGACCCTAAAATAGTGGTTTATCGTAGGACCTAGAATGTGCGAGCCACCCCAAATATAGTGGGTCCCAGGTACAAAACGTTTGATGTGTACCCAGGCCGGCTCTTGACCTCCCACCTTTTTTCAAGTTCAAAAGGTCTCCGTCACATAGATGAAGGAAAGGGCAAGGGGATCTCTCGCTTATTTGTATGGTGATTGTTTGCATCGCATTTCTAGTGGGATTTTGTTATTTTAAAGACAAAGTTGGGGGCCAAACAGCTCTCATTGGACTTGTTTTCCTACTGGAATGAGCATTCACGTCTGCCTAAGTGTATTTTCCCTACTTTAGAATAGGTCCCTAAAATAGCAATTTAAAATAGGAAAGAGAACGTGCGAGCCACCCCAAATATAGTGGGTCCCAGGTACAAAACGTTTGATGTGTGCCCAGGCCGGCCCTTGACCTCCCACCTTTTTTTCAAGTTCAAAAGGTATCCGTCAAATAAATGAAGCTTTAGTATTCTTTCTAATAAAAGAATACATCATTTAAAAGGGGTCCCCCGCTTATTTGTATGGTGATTTTTTGCATTTATTTTTGGTAAGCAAATCCCGCCCATGGCCTTATTATAACTGGTATTAAAGAAAGTAAGATAAAAATCTGCTTGTGCAAGTTGCCCAAATTTCGGTACTGGGGCATCTTTAAATTGGGGTCTGAAGAAAAACAAAGCGGGCCCTTGCCTGACTTGCTGAAGCTATAGTGAGCTATATCGTCTAGCCTAACAAATACTGATATACTGAGCTAACGTAACACGATAAGCTTGTGCACTTTCGCCGATTTGCTTGGCCTAATGTTAAAACACTGGCCCACTTTTAGTGTTAGGATGACATAGGTATTTACCGATGACTTAATATTACCTAGAATACCAAAAGTTACATAACATACAGTACTAGAAAAGTAAAACAGTCGAAGCGACAATTAAAAAAAAAAGTGACTTATAAATTGTTATCGTTACAGTCAATGGGGAAAACTTGACTTTCGGCATATTCTCTGTTCGCGTTAAGCGAGTCCTTAAAATTAAGGCTTCTCTGCACATGGTAGGAGGTACTGCATGATCATATCCCCAAATACAACATTTACCATATTTGGTAAATAATTGTGTACATATAAAACATTATTTATCATATTTGGTAAATAATTATTTCACACTTGGCGATATTATTTACCAAGTATGGTAAATAATTGTTTGCTAAATAATTATTTGGTAAATAATTTTTTACCCCTTGCCGTGGGTCGCCATGTGTAAAACAATTATTTAACAAATAAGCATTTAGCAAACAATTATTTAGCAAATCGTTTTTAGCGAATCATATAGCAAATAACTATCAAATTACTTACCAAATATGGTAGATAATTTACATATAAAAACATTATTTGCCATATTTTTTAAACAATTATTTACACTTGGTGATAAATCGCCAAGTGTAAAAAAATTATTTAACAAATAATTATATACCAAACAATTATTCATCAAATATTTTTAAAACAAATGAATTATTTGTGAAATAATAACTTATTTGTTAAATAATGACTTATTTATTAAATAATGAATTATTTGTCAAATAATCATTTGTTAGATAATTATTTGTTGAATAATAAGTTTTTTATTAAATAATTATTTGTTAGATTTGTATTTGTTGAATAATGTATTTTTGTTTAAAAACGACTAATTTGTGAAATAATGAATTATTTGTCAAATAATTATTTAGATAATTATTTGTTAAACAATAAATTATTTGTTTGATAATTATTTAATAATTTATTATTTGATAAATAATCAATTATTAGGTAGAAAATGAAATATTTGTTAAATAAAGGAATCACATGTTAATTAATCAATTAATATGTTAAATAATGAATCATATGTCAAATAATCAATTATCAATTAAATAATCAATTATTTGTTGAATAATGAATTATAACTTAAATGAAAGTCATTCAGCTTATAATTTATTTGCATAACACATTTAAAATCTTGGAAATCATATACAAATAATTAACTTCAGGGATCAATTATATGCATAAAGATTTGAAGAGAAAAATGATATGCATATAAATAATAAAAAAACATGAAGACATCATTTCTAGTTAAGTGGCTTGTCTTTTAATAATTGTTACCAAGTAATGTGTGAAACTTTAATATTATTTAAGAATGATAGTATGTATTATTTGGTCAAATCATGTTTCTTTTCAATTATTTAACAAATAATGCTCTTATTTGGCATATGATTAATGCAAATCATTTGTGTACACTTGGCGTCCCATAATATGTACGCGCGTGCTTAAGTATCATGTCGAAGTACGGTAAGAAGACTATCACTGCCGAACTTGAATATGTATTCATTCGAACAACTTTAGAACAAATAAATGTGAAAATAATTGTGTTCTGCATTTTCTTTAGTTCTAAACAGGTCTGAGCAGATTTTATCTTTAGCAGTTTGTAAATAGAGAGTATGTTATTTGGAAATATTATACATTTATATTTTGAGTTTGGAGCAATCTTCCCATCAGTCCTCGATCATATCTTCTTTACACAAAAAAAGAACGAAACAAAACAACACCAACAACAAGCCGCACAATAATGATTTTCTCAGGATAGTATTTCTGTTTCACATAAACAAGAGCAAAATTCGTATGAGCTAAGTTTTAGTTTGACGTTTAACGGCAATTTTAAGATTACATTTACACCTGGAAATGTAATGTTTGATTTTAAATTTCGTTTACAGGATCCTGATGAAACGGCTTCAACAACTATTATATTAAGAGTATCATTAGATCAAAATCAAATCAGTACACAGTTTAGAAATCCTGAAAATAAAGATATAAATTTAGATATGAATCAACCTTCAACTAAAATGCGAGGCATAACTTGTCCTTCTCCTTAAAAAATTTGTTCCCGCAAATGATAAGCACAAACTTAGTGTAGCAAATAGTGGGACCACTTTATCTTGATTAAAATAACCACACAATAAGGACTTCATCCATTGCTAATCGAAGGTTTTCAGAATAAAGAAAATAGAGAGGAAAAATATTACCTGACCTGGTTATTTATTAGGTCGGGTCTGACTGTTTAAAACTTTAAGGAGCAGAACAACTAATGGAATTTAGTGCAAAGTTTCTGAAAGGTTAATTATCCAATTTGCCAGAAATGATGACATTGATGATGGGTAATGTACAATTCTCATTGGATGGCGATGAAACCTTCTCAATACAAGTCTACAGATTACCGTCTTTCAAAATGTAATAATACATTTTTTTGTGAATACGCTTTATAACACAGATAAATCAATTTCAAGAATGCAGAGCCTAATTCGATACTTAAGGATACATTTTAAACGCTTTGTCGTAATCATTGTTTTGTTCATTCAATATTTCTTTCACCAGTTAGTTGAACGTAGGCACAACATATATGATATGAACGGATATTTGTTTAAATATTCTGAAGCCAGCGTCATTTTGCCTTTTATGGGTGGCAAAATAACATCCCAAGCTAAGTGTTGCAGTTGAGCATGTAATAAGTGATACGTTAGATCATCCATGTAAATTGCTTACTAATAAAAAGTACCTCGACCTTTCCACGGGAAGGGTCATTTTGCAATAGCATGGGAATTTTAGTTCATTAAATGGTTTACCAAACTGTCCATTTGTGAAAATCTGTTTTATTTCAGTACAGGCTGTGAATTTTTAATATTCAAGTGTTCACCTTAATCAAAATCGTATCTCCGTGCCTCCGATTAAATAAATCATACCCTTGTACTCCGCAATCTCTAAAAATAATATTTCAATGTTGAAGAGCATATCGGACCCCTGTATATCACACTCCATTACAAACAATCGACTCGTTTACAAATTTATCCATTAGGCAGTTGGGAAATGATGCTTGCAAAACTGAATGTTTAAATAACGCTATACGTTTACGTATATCTGTTATGTCCACGTGCAATTAACTGCTGAAAGAAAAGGATAATGATTGAAACAAAGCGTTTAAGTTGCATCATTATCGACTTAAGCTTTGCATTCTTGAAAGTGATTTAACGGATATGCGTGCACAAAAAGCCCATTATTACATTTTGAAAGACGCCAATGTGTAGAATTGTATTGAGAAGCTTTAATTCCTTGCCAATATTTATTTTGCACCTGAGCAATATTATCCTTACAAATATTGTGGTGACTTTCAATCGTTTTTCAATCAATGATGTCCCAATGGGTGTTTACAAAACTTCTGATGAAATACAGTCTACTTGCAATTGTCTCCCATGCGTTTCTTTGAAAATTCAATAAGTCAGGCTGAATAAATTTCTTAAATCACTTTCGATTACACAAACATGGGACTCATTTCCCTCTACCTTTGTTGCATTTATTCCCTAAATCTCTAGATTCATCTCTTTTTCAAGTATCCTTCCTTCAAAAACCTTCTACTTATCTGCCATATGTTGAATGAACTTCCTTCGAACGCTCCATTAGATTGTAAAGAATTACTGCAATCGGAGTCACTTTTAGCTGGTTCCTTTCCGCTTATCAAATATTTGCGTTGAAGGGACTTCCTTTGAAACCTCCATCAGGCTTTCTTAAATTACAGCAATTGGTGTCATCTTTAGCCAGTTCGACTGTATTTATCAAGTATTTTGCATTGTAATGTTTAGAGCGTACTTGTAGTTCTGGTATTTGAATGAGCCGTGTTTTGGCCTTGCACTCTATTGCAGGATTTATCTAGGGGATACTACAATGAGTTTCTGCAGCAGTTTGTGGTTTGCTGGCTTAAATTATTAATGCCGCATATCGGTATTTTGGTGGCCAAAAACAATGAACGGTTCAAAATTCCTGACAAAATCAATACAAAATAATGAAAGTTTAGTCATCACTTCCGTTCTTGTGGATTTTTTACGGGTAACTCTGCCGAAAAATATGCTGGGGTTACTTTAAGTCGGTAATTATCTTTTTTCTTATGAATGTGCAATTCAAACATATAATCGTTTTATCACAAATGGTGATGTCTTAGAGGGATGAAATTGAACAAACGGAGCGCAAGAAGAATTTTTTGTACCTAAACTTTTTCATGTATTAGCAAAAACATTGATCTCATTTTCGACCCCGAGTGCTCTTTTAAGCAATATCATAAGAACAAAAGAATCTCATCGTATCATCTGTCTATGAAATCATTGGCTAACTGAGAGAAATCGATTTTAAAAACATTTGTGTACTTTCATACAGCCGAGAATTGCTAAGTGAGAATCTCTAAAATATTTCAAAATATTTCGTTTCGGTGTACATGTGTAAAATCTATAAATCATACGGTTTAAATTTCGTTTATCATTAGCTGGCCTCAGAGCAACACGACTAAAAGAGACTCAATGAAAATATATGTCGGAGGTACGAGGGGATACTCGGCATAGATAACATCTAAAATCTTGAATTATCCCTTTCAATTTCTACGTCATTTTGAAATAGAGGTTGACCAACTTTGAAATTACCTTTCTGAATCCTTAGCTTATTACGTCACTGGTTGCAGCAATGCACTCGACCAGAGGGTAAGGGCGTATTAATTCTCTTACACGGAGCGATTACAAAACATCGGCCATTTTTATTTATAAGTACATATATATAAATGTGCTCATATATTTAAATGTGCTTATATATATATAAAGGGGCTTATATATATAAATGTGCTTACATATATAAATGTGCTTATATATATACAAATGTGAATATGTATATATATAAATGTGCTTATATCTATAAATGTGCTTATATACATAAATGTGCTTATTTATATAAATGTGCTTATATATATGAATGTGCTTATATATATAAATGTGCTTATATATATAAATGTGCTTATATATATAAATGTGCTTATATATATATATATATATATATATATATATATATATATATATATATATATATATATATATATATATATATATATATATATATATAAAAAATGTGCTTATATATATACAAATGTGCTTATATATATCAATGTGCTAATATATATAAAATGTTTATATATATATATATATATATATATATATATATATATATATATATATATATATATATATATATATATATGTGTGTAAATGTGCTTATATATATAAATGTGCTTGTTTATGAATATATATAAATATATATATCAATGTGCTAATATATATATGCATATACATATATATATGGAGATGGTGCTGATTGTGTGGAATGAAATTCTTCATTGGAACGTTTGAATAATGAATGTGAGATGGTGAGAGCAAAATCATATGCCTTCATCGGGATTCGAACACGAGACCCCGACCACCGTTCGGTTGCTCTACCACTGAGCTATGTGGCCAAGTGGTATCACCACCTCGAATTGTTCCCTATGGCATCAATTTCTCTCTGTCTACGTAATTATATGGAGATAGTGCGAAATGTGTGGAATGCAGTTCTCCACTAGAACGTTTGAATACTAATAATAATATATATATATAAATATATATATATATATATATATATATATATATATATATATATATATATATATATATATGTATATATATATATATATGTATATATATATATATATATATATATATATATATATATATATATATATATATATATATATATATATATATATATATATATATATATATATATATATATATATATATATATATATATATATATATATATATATAACACTTTTTGTTACAATTAAAAACTCTGAAACATAATTACCGTCGCTCACTCACACCTGAAAGTAATTTTACATTGCAAGTATCGAATTGAATAGCCTTCCCATTAATCCTAAATTTGACACTCTATTAAAGAGTGAATATCTGTTTAAGGAATCGAATGCCTTACTGAAGTCAAGAAATGCACAATAGCAAGCACGGCATTTTACGCTCAGTACCTTTTGTACAATACTGTGCAAAACCACCAAGTTATCAACTGTGCTGTAATTAGCACAAAAACCAGCTTGATCTGTATTTATTTTGTTCGATTCACCAATCCAAACTTTAAGTCTATTATTCAATATTGAGGTGAAGATCTTACTTATATATGACAATAAAATAATACCTCTGTAATTCTCAACATCCTTTTTACCACCAATTTTATGCAACGGGATTAAAGTACCTTTTGACCAATCGGACGGGAATGAATGCTGCACGAAAATATGGTTGAAAAGAGTATACAATGGTTGGCATAAAACATGTGAAAAGTAATTTTTAAATTCAGGTGGCAGGCCATCAATACCCAGAGATTGATTGTTTTTGAGCCCGGTTTTTGAGTTTCCGTATGCTATCACTGATACCAGTAACTGTAATTTCACCATTAAAAATACATTTTTCGTCATTATCTACTAAAGCAGGATCTGACCAAAGTATCATTGTCAGTGCTATATAACAATTTACCAAATTAATTAGCAAAATTGGACACTGATGATTATGATTACTATGCATAGAGATGCACCTTCTTAAAGTGGACCAAACTTTCTTCGGATTTCTCAATGATGATATAATTTCAGACATACAGTTACTAGTATCATCCGATGTATTGGCGAAGGTCAAGAGTTGATTGCCCCATTGCGTCAGTACAATAGGAGGTACATCTTGCACCTGTGCAGTAGGTGGCAAGGCATTTGCCAGAAATGATTACAAATAACAATGAATCAAATAGATATGACCTCCAAGCAGTCCGGCAGCATGCATATTATTGGGAACATATATATTCCTAAAAATGGGAACATTTTGCTACATGGAAGGCCCCATTTTGTAATATTTCCCATGATCCTTTGTTATCGCAACGTTAAAGCTTTATGCAATGTTACATATTTCAAATTTGATATACCTCTGGGAAAAATATCTTTGCCAGGGGAAACTTATAACTCATGGAAATCCTTCATTACTGTCATGGGTACAACTTTTCGACTCCCATTTGATATGTTCACCACGCCGTTTTCGAAATATTAGAACTAATAGACAATAGAGCTAGGCTTTTAGGCAGGAAACGGCCATTTTGTGAATTCAAATATTTTTCAACAATATGATTTTTGATATTTTAAGTGCATAAATTATAAACTATAACATTCTATTGCAACATCTGCACAATATGGCTGCATGACTTCATATTTTCGTGTGTCAAAATGTTCCTATTAATAGGCATGCTTCCGGACTGCCAAAGAAGTTCTTTTGGTAGAATTTGGGTGACTGACTGATCACAGGATTTTGTGAGTTTCATGTATCCATGCTTGTATGTTACTGAAAGCAACGAAATGTGAAGAATTATAAGACATTTAACTGTGTAAAGGCATGGAAATACTAAAAAAAGTATATGAATTTAATAATTTCTGAGTACAAATTATCATGTTAATGATATAGTGTACATTGACATTCGTTTCACGAATTCCATTATTGCCAAATAATAACAAGTATGTTTATTAAGACATACTTGTTGGAATTGAATTTGGAATGTATATCTCTGAACGTGATGTTCCAATCCTGCCAATGATGTACTTCCCTTTCACATAAAGTAATACTAACTTAGGCAACAGGATGTCTGGGGCATGAAAAGAGAAATCCTTCATATTTATTTCTTAGAAAAGAGAATTTGTTCTCTCCTACACAGAGCACTGAGAGAAAAGTGTTTCCTTTGTTTAAAACAACGACAAGGTTGACTCAAACACGCTCACTCAAACATGTTCAGTCTTTCAGCTCATTTAGATGATGATCGTTGCAGGCAGTTTATTTTTATTTTGTATACACATTAAATATCAATTTAAAGCTTAATTGCATGCCCTATGACGATATCAATGGAGTTATTCGTGTGAATAAGATTTTGTAACATGTGGTTAATTAGAAATACGATACTGCTTTTTAAGACAAACTGATTACAAATTTTGCAAGATAATTAGATATTTCTTTCTTATGCACAATGATTCATTGATCTATGTTGAAAAACATTAAATTTTATCAAGTAGAATGTACATCTTGTTATAAAATGTGCATTGTTGAATATAAAACAGAGCTTTTAATTGGATGGCAAGAAACTGTAGTAGCACCTTGGTAATCATAATTGTGGAATATCTTGAAACATAAATCCCTTCAAACGGAAATTCTGCTCCAGGATACTTGCATCAGAAATGTGAATGGGCTTAAAATGATATATCGACATAATCGGAATATATGGAAACAAGGGAGGCCGCTATATTTTACGAGGAGCTGCTCTATGTATCCTATTTTGCATTTCGAATGATACAATGAAAATCATGCAAAGCAAATTTCCGAGCCAAAATCTACTGTTAAGATAAAGAAAATTATTGTTTTATAGTTTGGGTTACGTCTATCTTAAATTTTCGATGGTCCTCTTTCAGGTTGTGGTATTCACCAATGAAACTGAGTTTGTTTCTAAGTTGCAAAAATATATTCTGGCCCACAAATCCTGCACGAAAGTACGTGCACGAAAGTATCATAATGGGTTTGTTTAAAATCAATTGTCTGTTTCATCGACGTTAGCCATAGAGAATAAAATGGCCATTAAGAGATTAAAAAGCAAAATCTAGTGTGCCCATGTTTCTGCAATGAGCGTGTAAGTGTACCAGTAACATTACATCCTGTGTCTCTTTTATTGTTTCATCTGATTATAGCTTCTATTTTTCTTATCTCGCTAGATGGTACTCGTAGGGATATTCGAACCTTATATTCTATAATCTTGAAAGGTTGTTTCAAAACATTGTTTCTAGATGTGAATTTCTTGACCAATCGATAGCTATTGCTAAATAACAACTTTTACACAACCATTTTACATGTACAGGCCAATGAACTACTACTACTTCCTTGCACCGGCCAGAGAGCTAGCATTTCAGCTCTATGCACAGACTAAGTACCACACGCGAAGATAAGCATATGTACGAAGATTAACATCGAGGCTGTGAAAATTATAGACTACGCTAGTTGGACTGTAATTTGGAGAAGTGAAAAGGTTAAAGGAATATTCCCATGGTTTTCAGCATACTTTTAAAGCCAATTTGGTACAAAAATCAGGTTGATATCATATTCCGTTCAGGAGATATAGATTTTTAAAGATTTCCCAATTGCATTATAACGTTTTTGTACAGTATGATGAATTCGTCTTTGATGATGTCTTAGAGGCAATTCCATTGCAAATGTTTATGTATTTTTTTGAACGTTAATTGGTTGTTTCTCTATGATTACAAACAATTTTTTAAAAGTTATTGAAGTAGGGTATATTTGGCAATGTGTATCAATACCTAACTTTCATCAATTTATTTTCTAGTAGGTTTTACTAATGAAATAGAATGATAGATTTCAATGAAATACATATACTGTGTGGAAGAATGTGTTGTGTGATGTCATACTGAGCCTTTTCCTATTCGTTTACTGGCATTTTTTGTGAACCTTAAAATTTGAATATATCCGGGTAGGAATAAGATATCAACACGATTTTTGTGCTAAATTGTTTCTAAAATTGTTCTCTTTCTTACGTAGAGTTACGGAAAAACATAAACATATTCCTTTTTAACACGGTTTTTCCCACTACATATCAATCGGAGTGATATAACATAAGTTATGTTTTAAAGAGGATTGGTTTTAGTTAACGCATGTAAAAGCATGGGTGTGGTATATAAACATCCCTGATTCAAGTATTCAAACATCAGTTGTCCAAAACATAATTAGCCTTTGATGGCAGGATGGGGTGATGAACTGTTCAATTGTATTAAAGTTATTGGTACGTGTATTATTGTAAGCCATGCAATATATATTGGTATTGGATGCATGTGTGAATGATATGCAAGTGGAACAATATGTGTTCTTTTGATCTATAAAACCAATCAAATCCATATTATTTAGCCACAACCTAGAGTATCGAATTACCATACTTTCATAAAACAATAATTATCATCTTTGGTCTTCGTGGAAGAAGGCTAAAGCGTGCGGAAGCTGTGCACACAAATTATAAAATCAAGTATTGAGTGCTATAAGCAATCACCTGCTGTGCCAGACTTTCTATGCGAATGCCGGAAATGTATTCTGTGTTTGAAACCTTTTCTGAGAGGATTATACATTTATAGGTCTTAATTGATGTAACAGTCCATATGGTAAGCCAACAACTGATGTGTGTGTGTTGCAAATGTTGATTAGCTGAGTAAAACTGCTATTTTTATGGGGTTCATCCCAAACCCTTGAGATTGATCAAAAAAGATATACAATATTTGAAATTTCCAAAAGACAAAAAATGCATACTTATTTTGTTACAAATGATATCACCTGAATACAAATTGAATGGGAATTTTCTAAGCAAAAATATTCGTATTAAATCTTTGATATCTGTCTTTCCTTAGCTAAATTAATTGAATTTAATTTGTCCTTCACACCTTTCTACAAAGAAAGTGCATATGCCCTCAGCAATACAAAGCAATTTGAGCAAGATGATTTTGTTTAAAGTGCTAACAATAATTTCATTTTTCATGTTGTTAAAGTAAGCATTCATTTGCATAATGAATAAATATGGATGCTTAGGGGTAGATGCAATGATATATCTCATAGTAGCTTTAGTGTAAAATACAAAACAAGGATTCAACCTTGTTTCAAGTGGTGTGAACGAAGAAAGTTTTTTTCCTCTTTTAAAAGGTCATATTCAAGTTAGGTGTACATTCTACACCTGTTAATCACGTCAAAACATACTGTTAGATCGCCTATGCTAATACTTCAACCATGAAGGTATCAGCACAGGTTGAAGTAAAAAGTCTGAAATTGTAGTATGATTATAGACATACAGAATGGATGCATCGACTAAGTGGGGTGCTTTAATTAAGGACCAGACATTTGGTTTTTATGAAACAGATTAAAGTTAAGCAATTCAGATGCAAATATGCCGCAATTAGATATTACCTTTGTCTGGTGTTTGTTTTATACCTGGAGGATGAAAGTATATAAGTTGTAAATGTTGTATCAAACTTTAATTGTTAATCAATTAATGCTATACTGGTTTACGGGTTGTATTTCCGTAGTTTACATTTGTTTATTGATAGCACTATGAATTGCAGTACTAATTGTGCGGACATATTTTAAATCTAAGCAAACTAAAAGAAATGAATTAGATTAAAGATATTCTAAACTTTTGTACATTAACTGTACGTCACGATTTCAAACTGAAAAGCATACAGTGTGGGAATAAAAAACCTTTGTTCAGAATAAAGTAGACATTGATGCCATCTGAAATTTACGACGGCCAAAAATCCAATGTATTCTATATTAGTTAAAATTAAACGTTTCATTGATCAAATTAAAAGTATGACTCGATGGTGAATTCATGTGTAATTTACAATGATATTAGAATGGCTTATATAACTTTCAGCTCACACACCTTAGAATAACTTAATGATCAGATACGTCTAAATGTATTCAAAAATAGCTTTAGTGTGTGAATACAATTAACCTCACTGGGTTTGTTAATTGACAGCTTTTTCAACCAATCACCACACGAATTTACCTAGCAACAAAGTCTACGTAACTACGTAACAGCGGTACTGGTACAGTACAGTTAGCTAGCGGCGAGCGCCCATGCAGTCAGTGTAATATTCTGCACAAAACAAATTTATGCGACTACAAGACACAAACATTACACCTACGGGCAGACTGGCCCGCTACGGGCTTTGTAAATCTCATTCCGATTACCCGCAACGGTAAGCTAACGGATTTTCCCCCTTTTGCTTGCGGTAGGCCACATGAACATCTAAATGTCAATGCATTGGTAATGCATGATTGCAGATTTGATGTTTGTGTACCCCACCTAGTCATCGCGCTGTTATGTTGGGTGTGGCATATTTCCTGAATCAGAGACGTTGAATGTTGTGAAGAGCTGGTAGACATTTTAATATATCTGGTAAAAGACAAAATTGCTAGCAGAACTACGAAGAAACTAATTTGACAGTGAATTATCGAGTTATAACAAATGTTTGAAAATACTTGTGTAGAACGTTAACTAAACAAGAATGATGTCATTGCACAGTGAAGATATTTTTCATATTCATTTAGTTGGAAGATAATAAAATTCTCCGAAAATATGAAACTACAATACACAAGAGTTGTGAGTCGGTAATATTAGTGATAACAGTAATTTCTTCACCTATCTAATACAACATAAACAGTCCAAGTGATTGTCTCCTTAAAAATGGTAAAATTATTTTTTTGTAAATGCCTTTAATATTTTGTTTCTTTTGCTAACACAATGAGCATTTTTTTCTACTAAACTTACGTATTAATGAGTCATATTAATGACAGGAGAAACAAATAAGTGTTTTACGATAACAGGTACGAGAAAAGAGGATCTGCTTTCAAAAAAAAATCCTTGATCAACAAGTAAAACTCAGTTAAGTTTACATACTTCACATCATAAAAAGATTTTTTTTTAAATTGGTGGGAAAATGGCATAATGTTAAAAATGTCAAAGCACACGCGACATACATCTCTAAAATATAGTTTAAAATAATTTCAAAAGGAATAGAAATAACGCTACCGAGCAATGAAATACTCAAAATCATGTATATATGTCCATAAGGGGCACTATTAAAATTGAATATAAGTAGGGTATTTATAATATACCACCTGAAAAAAGTTCGAGGAAAAATAATCTAAATTTCGAAAACATTCAATAAACTTTTTTTGAAATACGTTAACAATTGTTAAGAATTTGAGGATGATTACGCCAACTTTCCATAGTAGACTTACTACACCAGTCATTTTTACACAGATAGGACAGGGTTTTAAACTTGAATATGTCCTTAACGGAATAAGAGTTTTGAACCCTTTCTTCACGATTTTGTTTCTTTTGAAGTCCTTCTCCATATAAAATGAATGTTTTTAGTTTGACCACTAAACTAATCTATTAAAGTTTGAGCAGCTTTTAATTTATGCAAACATTGTGATGTATGGACTGGGAGGACAGCTCAAAATCGTTATGTAATTTGTTAAAATTCTTTCTTATTTCTTAGTAAATGGAAATGGTGCAAAAGTATATTCTTGTTAGAACTTTATTAGCGAAATGGCAAAGACATAATAATAAACATTCCAAAAAAAGATTTACAAAAGAAAACAAAAAGGTTGCTCTGTACTGCAACCTAAAATGTTGTTGTAAAACAGTCAACATTTAACTGATTTGATGAAATGTTTTGTTACTATGAGGGTTTTTAATTTCTTAAAGTTACATCTAGAAATATGTTTGCAAGATTTTTTTCCGTTGATAGATCATTTATTTTACTTCTTCCGACCTATCCAAGGAATGTTAGTAACAGAATCTCGGAATAATTTCAAGTAAATATAGAAAAGGCCTTCGGGAAATACGAGGATTTGTTATCAGTCTTTTCTATATACATTCAGATTGAACTTGAAAATCTCCTTAACGGAACATTCGTTTCCTTTTTGTTGCACTTTTTTAAGTGACTATTTAATACATTTACTTAACCTAAAACTTGGTGAACGCCATACCACTTTACAACGGCCATGAAAGTGTCCTTGCATTCTTTATCATGCATCACGATCATATCTTGATCATCTGACTATGATCCGCTAATTTCATTACAATTGTTATATACATTACAATTGGTATATACATATCTATAACCGTTAAGTTTATTGAACATTCAAAACATTGTAGAGCCACACTAATATATGTCTCGATCCATGTTGACTGAAATTCAAGTCAAAGAACTATTTATCAACTTTATTGACGATATGTTTAGCGGCAGTCATTGGCTATTTATTGAGTTTGAATTGTTAAGAGCTGCTTGGAAACAAAAGGAATAAAGTTCCCAATTTTCTTTGAAACAACCGCTTTATTCTAGGAAACATTTCCTTTTTATTTCACGTGGGAAAACCCTTATTATGATAAGGTGGATATCATCCAAATTCACTACATCTTTTTAATGAAATGAAAGCTTAACCTTTTAACCACATATTGGTCGATGATCGCATAATGATTTGCCATAATGTGCTTGTAAATCTCGATTTGAAAATTTGGGATATAGAAATGATTAAATATAGATAAATATTATGTCTACATACTTTCCACATAGACTTTATTGACATATCCAATGGTTTTTAAGCCACAAAATCTCAGGACAAAATATCATAGAATACATAAAAACTTTGAGGAATCTGAGGCTATGCCATCACAACTAATCTGATTTTAGTCGTTTCTACACAATTGATACCAAAATTTAAACTTCAGTATCTCCTTAACGTAATAAGATTTTTGAATGCTTTCTTCTCTGTTTGTTTTGAAGTCTTCTTTCATATAAGATAGACGTGCTTGACCCCTGAAGTAATCATTTAATCAATCATAACGCAATAACTAAAAGTTTTATTTTTACAATTTTGAAATATATCTGTTCATATTTCAGTATTCTTTCAAAAAAATATATGGCCCTATGAGCAGAGCTTATGGGAAACAAATCATGTTAACTGAGATCAACAAATTTCCCCTTCCTCAGAGCTCTTTACCCACACTTTTTGTGTAAAAAGAGATCTTCACAATTTCATGACTTAGGAAAATCTGACAGTCTGAAGGTGTTTTGATGAGAGTATGAGAACAGACCCATGTCTCAGATAAGCACCTGAACTGTGGGCTTTGGGTATATTAAAAACTCATTATGGAAGTGAGGTGTTAAACTATAGAACATTTGTAATTGGGATATCTCTGTAAAGTTTGAACAAAATATTCGCATTTGTAGGGAATTGATTGCAGGGAGGACAAAACATAAGTTAAAAAACCCCAGCCTGATTTTATATGTTTGTAGGGTTTGATAATTAATCTGTAAGTGGATATATTGCAGTAAGGGGAAATACTTAGTTTGAATATTCACGACGAAAGTAACAAATCAATCAAAAAATTTGTGAAAAGGGTATTATTTTAGTGGGTGAAAGAAAGCTCGTAGACTTTGGTGCCGATTGTACACTATAGATGATTCCAATATGTGAATTAATTCTAAAACGAGGATTTGAAACTACTGTATATCATAACTTTCCAACACAAAGTGTAAGCAGTCTATTTTGTTTCTTTTCGATATTCCAAGTTGTGATATCCTTACCTAAATATACCTTGAAATTTAATCTTAAACTTAGCAAGGTAAAAAAGTGACTAAATTGAAAAGTTATTAAGATCCCATTCCACTTATCTAGATTAAATTTGCATTTGGTGTAAATTTAAATCCAACCCAAATTTTCTTTTAAATGGCCCAAATTCGGTAAAATTGCACATATTTGGTTAACATCCCCCAAAGTTTGTTTAAAATAGTACAAATGAGGTTAAAGATTATTAAGGTTTATTAAAAATGTGCCTAAATTGCCTAAATTATGATAAAAATTGCAAATTTTGTTTAAAAATTCCCTCTATGTGGTTAAAAATTCGTCCATATGAAATTGGTAGTGATTCACTTTTTTGAGTTTGTTTGACATCAGTTAATATTGGATGTTATTTATTTAGCCAGAAATCAGATTAAAAAGTCATATTTTTAGGCACTTTACCACCTCTGGCGTCGAAAGCTAGATACACCACTGCCCACAAGGGGCCCATGGGTAAAACTCCGAACCGCGTTTTTTAGCTTTTGATCATCTCACTTTGTAGGGAGCATCACATATCAAATTCTAGACTTAGAATATGGCTTTGAATGGAGAATCACGTATCAAATTCTAGACTTAGAATATGTTTTTTTAATTGGTGGGTGTAGGGAACAAGGTTAAGAGGTTGGGAATGGCGCAATGACAAACATACAAGGCACCTTTTTAGGTCAAATTGGGCACCAAAGGCGAAGTGTATAATACCGACACCCCACCCGCTAGATCCGCCTCTGGCTATTTATTTCTATTCGAATTATGATCTACAATTTCATTCGAAAATGCTGACCGCAAATTTGGAAGAAAAAAAAAACTAAATTGTACAAGAAAACCACACACACACACACAGACAAAAGAAGTAAAATCAGCGTGCCATTTTAGAGGTATTAAACATGGCTTAGATGGTTCAATTAACTCACTGATTTTCTCAATGAAAAACTCATTTAGTAAACCCGCTGCATTTTATAATCTAATAACAGTCCATTGTATTACAAAACGTAAAATTTGTGGTAACTGTAAACATTTCAGTCATTTCTCAAACTACAAATTTAACTCACTTGATGATAATCGTTCAATGTAAGGCCCGATAAAGTTAATGATATTTGCCAAAAGTTAAAATTGATCTGGCCTCGGGCTTCTATAATGTAACATCAAGTGTATCCAACAACGCAACAAGCGGTTGTTGTGCCCTTATTTCCTCAAAATTGAGCTTTGATAACTGTAAAAATATTAGTAAGTGCAATTTTGTGAGGACCTGTGTATTGTCATTAAATAGAGCAATAAATATATAAACCACAGCCACTGTTGCGGTCTATAATGTAACACCAAGTGTATCCAACAACGCAACAAGCGATGTTGTGCCTTCATGTCCTTAAAATTGAAGTTTGATAACTGTACATTTTTTAGTAAGTGCAATTTTGTGAGCACCCGTGTAATTTCATTAAATAGGGCATTAAATATATAGACCGCACAGTCACTGTGGTAATGACACGAAAATTTACGATAAACAATCATTTCTGTGCTACTAAAAGGTCTGCAAAATGATGTGATCATCGCCTTATCTCTTACTTGCACTAAACAAATTTTAAACAATTCTTAAAATATGTCGTAAATGATCAAATACTTACTTTTCTGAGAATTAGAGAGATACATAGCTATACATACTTTTCTCTATAAGTGAACAAAGTTTCGCAAAAGTATTTGCTGACATTCTTTTTAAAATGAAGAGAGGCAATACTTACCACATACGATATCCCAAGAAAATCAACCACTTTGGAGAGATCTCAATACAAAGTTAGATTCTAATTTCTGATTTTTCGCGTTTTTTTTCTTACACGGAAATATATTCAAGCAGTCTGTTTAATTCTCAACTCAAACTTCATTAGCTATTTCATTTGCATGCCATAGGATATTGAGAGTGTATTGATTGAAGAGATTAAGTACGCAAGTCTAGCTGATATCAGTGTCTGTTTTTGTTGCTTATGTCATTTTATAGCTATTCTAATGACACTAGATACGAAAATGAATGAAATCAAAATCAAAAATCAAAATGAGATATCTGTGACTTCTCACGCTTTGATTTGAAAATGTCATGAGCGCTTTTCCGTCTAACACCACAGTCAGTCACCTAATGGTTATCGGTCGAGAGTGACACTATTATTTTTCAAATGAAGTCGTAAAGCGAACAGCCAATAGTATCATTTCATCATAAGTATGTGATATTACTATGAAAATGTGTACCGTCATTCCCTGGGAGGTGATTCTCTTGTGACAAATATTACAAGCAATTAGACATATTGATACCCCAGTATTTACGCCTTTTCATATACCTTTCTTATCTAAGTAAGACCTAATTAGGTAGGAGTATTCTTTACTTATTACTTGATATTTACTTCACATTTTTGATAAATAACAGGAAATTTGAAAGACAGGCGCACTGAGAAGAGATATTAGGACATTTTCAATGTAAGACGTTTCTAAAGCATGGTGATAGTTCTGGTCCAGCTTCTTTCCAAATTTATTTTCACATTTTTCACACTTCGCGTATTATGAAAATGAACTTTTGCAAGTATTATACTTAAAGTCGAACGTTATTTAAGATTTGAAGCTGTTAGCATATGTAAAGCACCCATCAGTTAACATACTTGGTGTTTATTAACAAGAAACAGCAAAAGTGAGAAAAAACAAAACGCGAAATATGGATTAGAAAGGTCATGTCAAGAGCAAACCAAAGTCAGCGATGAAGAAGTGTTTTAGCGTAAACAATTGAGAGAGAGGATTGTTTGGGGATCTTCTTCTTCTTCTGATCCTTCTTCTGATTCTTCTTCTGATTCTTTTTGCGATTCTTCTTCTGAATCTACTTCATATTTTTCATCTTTTTCTTCTTCTGATTCTTCTTCTTCTTCTGCTTCTTCTTCTTCTTCTTCTTCTTGTTCTTCTTATTCTTCTTCTTTTTTTTCTTCTTCCTCTTCTTCTGATTCTTCTTCTTCTTCTTATAATTCTTCTTCTCCTTCTTCTTCTTCTTATAATTCTTCTTCTTATGATTCTTCTTCTTATGATTCTTCTCCTCCTCCTTATTCTTCTTCTTTTTTTTTTTCTTTTCTTCTTCTTCTTCTTCTTCTTCTTCTTCTTTTTTCTTTTTTTCTTCTTCTTCTTCTTGTTCTTCTTATTCTTCTTCTTTTTTTCTTCTTCCTCTTCTTCTGATTTTTCTTCTTCTTCTTATAATTCTTCTTCTCCTTCTTCTTCTTCTTATAATTCTTCTTCTTATGATTCTTCTTCTTATGATTCTTCTCCTCCTCCTTTTTCTTCTTCTTCTTTTCTTTCTTCTTCTTCTTCTTCTTCTTCTTCTTTTCTTCTTCTTCTTCTTCTTCTTCTTCTTCTTCTTTCTTCTTCTTCTTCTTCTTCTTCTTTTCTTCTTCTTCTTCTTCTTCTTCTTCTTCTTCTTCTTCTTCTTCTTCTTCTTCTTCTTCTTCTTCTTCTTCTTCTTCTTCTTCTTCTTCTTCTTCTTCTTCTTCTTCTTCTTCTTCTTCTTCTTCTTCTTCTTCTTCTTCTTCTTCTTCTTCTTCTTCTTCTTTCTTCTTCTTCTTCTTCTTCTTCTTCTTCTTCTGATTCTTCTTCTTCTTCTTCTTCTGATTCTTCTTCTTCTTCTTCTTCTTCTTCTTCTTCTTCTTCTTCTTCTTCTGATTCTGATTCTTCTTCTTCTTCTTCTTCTTCTTCTTCTTCTTCTTCTTCTTCTTCTTCTTCTTCTTCTTCTTCTTCTTCTTCTTCTTCTTCTTCTTCTTCTTCTTCTTCTTCTTCTTCTTCTTCTTCTTCTTCTTCTTCTTCTTCTTCTTCTTCTTCTTCTTCTTCTTCTTCTTCTTCTTCTTCTTCTTCTTCTTTCTTCTTCTTTCTTCTTCTTCTTCTTTATTCTTCTTCTTCTTCTTCTTCTTCTTCTTCTCTTGATTCTTCTTCTTCTTCTTCTTCTTCTTCTTCTTCTTCTTCTTCTTCTTCTTCTTCTTCTTCTTCTTCTTCTGATTCTTCTTCTTCTTCTTCTTCTGATTCTTTCTGATTCTTCTTCTTCTTCTTCTTCTTCTTCTTCTTCTTCTTCTTCTTCTGATTCTTCTTCTTCTTCTTCTTCTTCTTCTTCTTCTTCTTCTGATTCTGATTCTGATTCTGATTCTGATTCTTCTTCTTCTTCTTCTTCTTCTTCTTCTTCTTCTTCTTCTTCTTCTTCTTCTTCTTCTTCTTCTTCTTCTTCTTCTTCTTCTTCTTCTGATTCTTCTTCTTCTTCTTCTTCTTCTTCTTCTTCTGATTCTTTCTTCTTCTTCTTCTTCTTCTTCTTCTTCTTCTTCTTCTTCTTCTTCTTCTTCTTCTTCTTCTTCTTCTGATTCTGATTCTGATTCTGATTCTGATTCTGATTCTGATCTTCTGATTCTGATTCTGATTCTGATTCTTCTTCTGATTCTGATTCTGATTCTGATTCTTCTTCTTCTTCTAATTCTTCTTTGGAATCTTCTTCTGATTCTTCTTTTTCTTTTTCTTCTTCTTTTTCTGAACAAAATAATAACTAGACGGTCACTACACTTGACATGTATTCAAGGTTATATACAGTTACACTTGACAAGGTTTGAGATTTTGATGTAATTTCATTTGGCATTCAAATTTCACACAATTCATATAACAATGAGGATACAATAATGTGAAAGGAAATGGCCAAGTATCTTGAAAGTCAAACTTATAAAACAAAAAATAATAACAAATTCAGACTCAGATATCTGTACCACTTTTGATTCACACCAAAGTATCATTTTACACTATTTAGAAAGTTATTTATCATAGTCCCACAAAGACTGATTCACAATTCAACTAATTGTAAACTAAATTGGCAATATTTAATCTCAGCTTCATTCACGACTTTACATGTACAGTTGTTCTGTACCCCTTAACACCACTTTCCATTACTGGAACACTTACCACTGGATTAAAAAGTAAATAACATATACTAACCAAGTTTTTTAATTGATGCTAACAAATAATATACATGCGTATTTTATCACATTATAAATGTGGTATTAAAGTTAAAAACTTGTTATAAACTTGTTCCTAGGGTAAAATGGACAATTCTGCTGACAAAATTTGCTGTTAAAATACAGTACAGCATGTGCAAGGACTAGACTGTAAAATGGCCAATAACGCTAGTTCAAGTGAGAAAAAAGTATGTGTGCATGAAAAAATCTCTTTGATGATGCTACATGTAAATGCACCAGTGTATACCAGCAATTCAGCATGCAGCCACTCTCATTCTTTTATACACAGATACAGTACTGTGGCTATAGAGATCTCTGGGAAGTGTTTCATGAGCTGTAGAATATTACGTTTTTCTATTGCATTGTTTTTTAAATATTTTTTGTAGCTGTATATTGCTAAGTTGGTGGAAATATTGCTAGTACAGTACAGTACATTTTTCAAACTCTAAAAGTATTATTATTTAAGTATAAAAGATTTTGGCAACCATAATGTATAGTAAAATCATAAAGCATACGATGAGGAAACTTAGTAAGACAGCAACTGCATATGATATATTTCAGGTAGTTTTAGGACATCAGGACATCAATTTAAACAATTCATGCAATTACATGTTCCCATTCTCAATTCCCATTTTCTCCTCAGTTCAGATCTTTTCTATTTATTATTTCACCCATTTTACCCATGATCTCTCAATTGTTATACTTTTTTTCATTCATGTAGAAGCAACCACCAAAGTTGCTATGAAATTATCATGAAGAATAATAAAATAATAATTTAATATTTGTTGTTCTTGTCCACATTTTTGACAACCATAATGCTTAGTAACATTATATAAGCCATCCGATGAGATAACGCAGTAAGACAGCAACTCAAAAAGTTCCTGCAACTGCATGCGATTTTTTCAGATATTGCCAAAAAAAAATCCATCTCAATATTAGGGAAAATAACGAGGGCGAAATATTTCTTCTGAGTAGGGCACATTTAATGTATCTGACAGGCATAAGGCCAAAAAATTATAAAGATACTTTGAGAATAGAAATTAGTTTAAACAACAGCGAGTGTTATAACTAGTCAACCATATTTAGTATGTCTTCTCAGGTCACACAAAGGTCACAAGTCAATAAAGGCATGACATACATGAATATTTATACGAATGAATTGATGCACCAATGTATTACTCGTTGAGGATATTACAGTACTCATTAATAACATTGCATATTGGTAAAGTTTAAGGTCTTAATATGCACATTAAAATTTAGTGTAAGAACTGATGTCTCATTCCATGATGTAAGCACTTTTGTGTTTTTTAACATTAGCCGTAATTGATTGTTTATCTCATTTAATTCATACACCTAATCAATATTAAGACTCATACACTACACCTTTTGCTAGTGTTACGTTGATCCACATTGTACGTGTTTATTTTATAAAAGCTTTTAGTGTGCATAAATGAAAATGGCTCATAGTGTTAAAAATATATTTTAACATAACATAAACTTTTTTGGTAAACGAGCCTAATCCATACCTACTCCATACAGTAAAAAAAATGTGTCCAAAGTATTGCCACCTAAATATATACGTCCCATAATCTCGGGTAGATTCAATTTGACTGCAATAAAATATTGTAATAATTTTGCGGTAATAATAGACATTGAAAATTACTTTGTCAACTTAACCTTATCAGGAAAAAAACAACTTATTGAACATTTAACCAAGTACGGCCATCGGATTTGATGTGTTGGCGAAAGCTGTCGACTCTTTATAGTTTCAAAGTCTAAATGAATTGGTATACACACTCAAAACGTGGTACTTTTATTGCTTACGGATTAAGAGAACCAAACTTTTTGTTTACAAAAATCCGTTTCCGCGAATTATTAGCAGACGAGATACACTTAAGAATCAATTAAAGATCCCGTAACCAATTATTTCTTACCCACGATGGTCATGACTTCATTCGAAGTATTCCTTGATAAAAAATCATAGCAACAGTAGTCCTAACTGTGCGCACTTTTCTTCATCACCCATTCCTTTGTCCCTATTCTTAGGAAATGACTCACAATTATATTTTCACTAGTCGTGGTCAAATAGAGACAGGAGGCTGACCTGCTGAGGATATATATATATATATAAATATATATATATATATATATATATATATATATATATATATATATATATATATATATATATATATATATATATATATATATATATATATATATATATATATATATATATATATATATATATATATATATATATATCAAATATATATATATATATATATATATATACATATATATATATATATATATATATATATATATATATATATATATATATATATATATATATATATATATATATATATATATATATATATATATATATATATATATATATATATACATACATATATATATATATATATATATATACATACATATATATATATATATATATATATATATATATATATATATATATATATATATATATATATATATATATATATATATATATATATATATATATATATATATATATATATATATATATATATATATATATATATATATATATATATATATATATATATATATATATATAATATATATATATATATATATATATATATATATATATATATATATATATATATATATATATATATATATATATATATATATATATATATATATATATATATATATATATATATATATATATATATATATATATATATATATATATATATACATATAAATATATA
Organism: Chiridota heheva; assembly: GCA_020152595.1. Lineage (NCBI taxonomy): Eukaryota > Metazoa > Echinodermata > Holothuroidea > Apodida > Chiridotidae > Chiridota > Chiridota heheva. The sequence continues at coordinate 248,472 of JAIGNY010001746.1, read as the reverse complement.
TATATATATATATATATATATATATATATATATATATATATATATATATATATATATATATATATTTATATATATATATATATATATATATATATATATTTATATATAAATATATATATGTATATATATATATATATATATATATATATATATATATATATATATATATATATATATATATATATATATATATATATATATATATATATATATATATATATATATATATATATATATATATATATATATATATATACATATATATATATATATATATATATGTATATATATATATATATATATATATATATATATATATATATATATATATATATATATATATATATATATATATATATATATATATATATATATATATATATATATATATATATATATATATATATATATATATATATATATATATATATATATATATATATATATATATATATATATATATATATATATATATATATATATATATATATATATATATATATATATATATATATATATATATATATATATATATATATATATATATATATATATATATATATATATATATATATATATATATATATATATATATATATATATATATATATATATATATATATATATATATATATATATATATATATATATATATATATATATATATATATATATATATATATATATATATATATATATATATATATATATATATATATATATATATATATATATATATATATATATATATATATATATATATATATATATATATATATATATATATATATATATATATATATATATATATATATATATATATATATATATACATATATATATATATATATATACATATACATATATATATATATATATATATATATATATACATATATATATATATATATATATATATATATATATATATATATATATATATATATATATATATATATATATATATATATATATATATATATATATATATATATATATATATATATATATATATATATATATATATATATATATATATATATATATATATATATATATATATATATATATATATATATATATATATATATACATATATATATATATATATATATATATATATATATATATATATATATATATATATATATATATATATATATATATATACATATATATATATATATATATATATACATATATATATATATATATATATATATATATATATATATATATATATATATATATATATATATATATATATATATATATATATATATATATATATATAAAAATATATATATATATATATATATATATATATATATATATATATATATATATATATATATATATATATATATATATATATATATATATATATATATATATATATATATATATATATATATATATATGTATATATATATATATATATATATATATATATATATATATATATATATATATATATATATATATATATATATATATATATATATATATACATATATATATATATGTATATATATGTATATTCGCTCCTGTTTTACCAAGTCTGCTGGTCAGAGACCTGGGAGTCCTTCCAAGAACTAGAATATAAGATAATTACTGATAAAAAATCAGAAACCAATAACATATAGAGGCATTTCATTACGTGACTCTAACTCAGCTGGACTCCATTTTGCAGGGTAACGGCGTCGTAACGTTTCATGCGTCTTCACACAGCTCAGTCACATTACACGTACAACAAACATACTACATGCTAACCTACCAGTACCAGTTCAGCGAATCTTATTACTTGCATGTTTTTCTTCGATGCCGATTTTACTTCATATTTTCCTTAAGTTTAATATTTTCACTAGGTATATGAAAAGTAAATTTAACATTAACGCCAGCTGATTGTTTGTTATACTCGGTCATGTCAATCAAATCCTACATACCTGATATAAAGTGCCTGCTTCAAATTTTAGTGTGAGCCGTAGGTTGAAGCCGTCGCGTCCACAAGTGCTCATGGCTTTATGGCAACCTATATACTTACTACATATATGTTATATATAACAAAGAAGGTCACCCCCTACCGTGATTTTCGAACCGTATAAGAAAGTTCCTTTTTTGACCATTCGCAGATCTTAATTACATTTTTTTTATAATCAACTCACATTTTCCGGCGACTCCCTTCTTTGTATATAAGTCACAGTATGTTTTTTTTTTTTTCAATGAGATGTACAAACGATGAATTTTCTACCCCATTACAGCCATGACAGTGTAAATGCTCGACAATTTGCTTCCAACGAAATGTTGCGATAACGTCATGAAGAAGCAGCACTTCAGTACTGTTATTCAACTCCTAAAAACTTATAAAAGAGATTTTGGGATTGTTCCCAGTATTCTTCAACATGGAATATAGTCTGGTACTATAGTCTACAAACAATCAACGCCAATCAATGACGTTCCTTCTAGCACATAATGGCAAAAATGCAAATAAATATGTAAAACTTTAACTGAAATTAGTAATAAGAATGTATTTCAACCAATACAAAATATAGGATGCCGAATCAAACATTTTGAATGGTAATATAACTCAAAAATAATGTGGCATTAAGTGAACACTCTCGAAAAACTCATCATCAATGACCAACAAACTGAACACTACATCGAAAAGTGAGGGCGCATTTTAAGGGGTCCTCCAAAAATTGAATGCTTATCTAGCAGGCAACGGCATAGCCATTGTTTGGTTAATGTAAATATTCTAGTGACCATTGCCTTCACTTCGTCTGTAGGCTATGGGGCTGAATAATATCGATCTGTTGTGGATAATATATATGTGAAACTTGCAAAAACGAGCGCCCTCACTTTTAGATCTAGCGCTAGCTTGAATTAACTTTGCATGCTTGCCTACTTGCATATTATTTACATAATATAAACGTTATGTAAAGAGACATATTGAGTTCCATGAATTACACAATTCTACGAAAAATAATCTTAATCATCTAAACACAATCAAAAATTTCAATGCACCCATCTGCAGAGAAATAAAGCAAAGCCCTTGAACAAAAAACAACACAAACTGATAATTTAAATCTATACGGTAGAAATTCAATTCATAAGATGAAAAAGTCTAGCTTCAAACGGCCTTGACTTCTCTGATTATATCAGAAACAATATGTAGGTCGTTCTTGTTCTTTATTGTACATCTTGTATATAACTATTCCTCTAAGGTTAAATTATATACATAAACATAAACCCTAATTTAAATGAATCCTTTAAATTTGTTTATCTCAAAGTCCATTTTACGCGGAAAATGATTATTGTACATTTTGAAAATAACATCACACTATTATAGTGTTTTGTGGCAAGAATAAAGCACTTCGTACCCTAACACGACTATCTGTCTGTCTCTATTTCGCTTGAGTTTAATAATTTACTTCTTGCAACTGCACACTTTGGATTTCAGTACCAACAAGCTTAATTATGCAGTGACAATGTCATTGATAAATTTGTATCTTTCCACCCACAAATCCTCTGTTACGCCTTACCCTTTTCTGCATTATTCATTACATGGATGGATTATGAACACATCACTTTCAGATATGTCGTTTACATCTCTCAAGTAGTTTCGTCACTGATATGTCCTCGAGGTTTTCAAATAGTATTATGGTTTAAGTGATTTAGTACATGTGGTTTAATAATTTGAGAAGTAGCTCATTTATTCAGTCATCGGTGGTTTCTTTATTGATAACTTATCATTTATGTACACATCACGAATGTTAGATTACGATAGAAACAATTTAATGGACGTGGTTTGTCACACCTGTCATTTCGGTAAAGGTGATGCGTTTATTTTACTTAAAATTTTATCTCCGAATCAATACATTTAACAGACTAGTTTAATAAATGTATATTCTTGGATGTTAACTATGATACGTTCATATTTTTCAATTGTTGCATACCAATTTTGAAGCTACAACCATAGGAGGCGGATACGGGTGCATAGACAGTACATGCTTCCCCCCCCCCCCCCCTCTCCTCTCCCACCACCACACACTCACACACTTTTCTCAAAAGTTTAAAAAAGCGCCTTTTCCTGAGGGAAAATGCCCTTTTTCAGAAGGAAAATGCTCTTTCAAAGACGACAAGTGCTGTTTTAGAAAAGGGACATACCCTTTCAAACATTGAAAACCGTTTTTCTTCATATATATATATATATATATATATATATATATATATATATATATATATATATATATATATATATATATATATATATATATATATATATATATATATATATATATATATATATATATATATATATATATATATATATATATATAAATATATATATATATATCTATATATATATATATATATATATATATATATATATATATATACATATATATATACATATATATATATATATATATATATATATATATATATATATATATATATATATATATATATATCTATGAATATATCTATATATACATCTATATATATATATATATATATATATATATATATATATATATATATATATATATATATATATATATATATATATATATATATATATACATATATATATATATATATATATATATATATATATATATATATATATATATATATATATATATATATATATATATATATATATATATATATATATATATATATATATATATATATATATATATATATATATATATATATATATATAAATGTATATAAATATATATAAATATATATATATATATATATATATATATATATATATATATATATATATACATACATATATATATATATATATATATATATATGTATATATATATATATATAAATATATATAAATATATATATATATATATATATATATATATATATATATATATATATATATATATATATATATATATATATATATATATATATATATATATATATATATATATATATATATATATATATATATATATATATATATATATATATATATATATATATATATATATATATATATATATATATATATATATATATATATATATATATATATATATATATATATAATTTTCAATTAAACAAAGTAATACAGCCTATTACCCTGAAAAGACTAAACAATGCGCATACACTTTTCCGAATTTTTTCCTAGAACAATGTTGGGGCACAACAGTTCTATATATATATTGAATATTATTGGACTTTTTCATACCTAAAAAGCCTTCGCCTCTTCCTACCTTTGTTTTCCCAGCTGTTGATTTGTACAAACTCTTTAAAATAGTGCCTTTTTAGAGTATGCGAGCAACCCCAAATTCATCAAATTTCGTTGAATGGGCAATGCAGAGCAAACCCTTTTATTTGCACCCGGGCCATTGTAAATAAACTAACGTGCCTTTTCCCCATCTGTTTTGTAAAGTTTAAAAGATGTCTCTCTACAGGCTGACAGAGATATATGAAAAAAGAAAAGTGTCATTCATAATATTAAAACACATTAAAATTGATCCTTTTAATGACAGATTGAAGAAAGTTTTACAAACATCAAGCAAAATACCCCAAATTTCGCTTGCTTAGATTTTCACACTATTTTAGACAGTTAGTATTCCGATATATGAGCCATACAATGGCTAATCATGATCTATAAGTCTAAATCCTTCCGATTTCAAGACTTATAATCTATACATTTTCCAATTCAGCAATTGTAGTAGATTTTAATAAAAGCGTTGTATTTTACCGAATGTTGAAACACGTTATCTTGAAGTTTTAAAGCTGTAAAATAAAAAAAGAAGGGAAAATGGGTCAACATTCAAGCTATATTGCTGTGCTACATGCTTTGAAAATACGATAGTTGGAAAGTACCCCTCAGATCCCCCTACCCCCTCTCTCCCTCACCCCCACCCCCTCCCCCTTTTTCTCCTCACCTCACTTTCAGACATCTTCCGCCACCTCTAGGTACACCATGGTGTGTATTATTTGTAACTATGTCGACGTAGCTAAAAATCTGAAGTGATCACAATTATTATCAGTCTTGAATAAGGGACCCGCCCCACATTCCATTGACCTGCTAAAGTACAAAAAACAAATAATATATATTGTTTTGGATAATCTGATATTGAGTGATATGTCGTAATAGAATCTAAACAAAGGTGTTGTCTTCTTGTTCGCATTTTTATTTCTACTTCGCGTAGTGTACTTATAACTAATTGTTCATGTATTAATTTCGTCGGTTTGTACTTACATTGTTCTAATGTTCATTTCTGGTTTTTACATGCAGTTTCATTCATTCATTTGAACAGTTTGCATTTTCATTGCTTAGATCTTCGTGTATACGGCTCATACTTTCATTGTTCTTTGCATAATGCTTATTTTTAATAGTATACTTACAGTACATTGTTTACATGTTCATTTGTACGGTTTGTACTTTAAATGTTTACATATTAATTTGTGTGGTTCGTATTTACATTATTTATATGACCATTTCTTCCGCTTGTACATTGTTCACGTTCACATTATTATTCATTTCAACAGTTTGCACTTTCATTGTTTACATATGTTCATTTATACAGCAAGTACTTGTATTATCCAAGTGATTACTTCTTCAGTTTGTACTTGCATTGCTTGTTTACATTATCATCTGCATGGTTCCTACTAATATTTGTTTTTATTTCTACGGCTCGCACTGCACTTTTAAGTTTTATATGTTAATGTATACGGGTCGTACCGACTGTATTAATCATATTTGTGTTAAAATATATTTTAAAAAAACACAATTACGGCTTTTATGGTTCTTGTAAGATCCAAATATCAATAGTCTCATTTCCGCAAGGTTTTCAGTTTACAGTTAATTTCCCTTGCGTGAAACATATCATCAGGGCCCTGTTTTGATATAGTGACGAATGTATAGGGTCGACTGAAAAGGCGTTTGATGCAGAAGATACAGTCTGTTTTCCAGATCAGTCCGGGAGCAGCCCGAAAAACTGGGCACTCTGAAATACCTAAAAAATTGGGTACTTTTATGTATTACGTCATTGCATGAGCCTACACAATTGACTAACCCACACTAAACGTATGTGGTTTCTTATTTTCCGTTCCGGATTGTCCATAAGTTCTCTGGATATCCTGAAATTTTGGAGACAGATAGTAAATAGTTATTCTAAAACTGTTCGCCGCTGTTTTTTGAATTTCATCGTCGCCTTTTTGGGGAAATCAATAAAACAGATTGCTCTGAAATGTTTTATTAATTTTCTCAAAAGTTGCGACAATGAATTGCAAAAAGCAGCGGCGAAAGGTTTGGAATATATGTGTACTATCCATCTCCAAAATTTAAGGATATCCAGTAAAATTTTGGACAATTCGGAGCGAAAAATGAGAAAACCCATACGTTTAGCGTGGGCTAGTCAAATGTGTAGGCTCATTAGATGACAAAATACATCAAAGTATCTAATTCTTTGTTTCGGATTGCTCTCGGACGGTTGATGGTACGTCGGAATCACTGACTGCGGCTCTTGACGTCATTGCATATTGATAGATCTTTTCTTTTCCCCCTAGGTCATTTTGTTAAAACTCCCCCTACTTTATTGAAGAGCTTCATTTAACCATTTCCCACGGAACGATTCGTTATTTGGGTATTTTCTTTAACCACAACTATGGGAACTTCTTTGCCCTCAATCATCAACCCAAGCTCTCATGTCTCAAAAGTACACTAGAAATTTGGTCAACCAGAAATCTTCCTCCAATCCTTAAAATTGCAATCACCTAATCAATTTCCCTTTCTGAACTTGTATACATGTTTTCGCTTCTCCCCAAACCCCCGAATGACTTAATTTACGATATTGAAAAGTTGCTCTATACTGCTATAAGTTTCTTTGGAATGGGAAAATGGAAAAGGGTAATTGCTGAATTTTAATTGATGATTATGTAATTGGGGGTCTAAGAATGCCACATTTGAAGTTCTTTGTTAACTCTTTAAGACTTTCTTGGGTTAGAAGATATTTTGATCCAGCTCCAAAGCATTGGAAGTTGTTTTTGATATTAAGCTAATTCAATTTGGTGGGCGTATGTTTTTAAGGGGATTGTCTGTTTTAATGGCATTAAGATCAGTTGTAATTTTGTATCTTTTGTTTGTAAAGCCTGGAGTGCTCTTACATTTCATTGTCATTTTGCTGACTTTGGTAGCCAGTTGATTTAGAATAACAGTTTTATCCTGATAATACTATCTTTTTTTTATAAGCATCTGTCAGAAGAAAGTGTTTAATATGTTAAAGATTTTTTTGATAATGATAATACAGCCTTATAAGCATTATAATTTTCTAAATGCTTATAATATTATCAATTACCTTATACTTACTTCGGGTTAATTCATGCAATCCCATTCTCAATAGAAGAATTATGATTGTGGCAATTCCACTTCCGATTGTAATCAAGAAACGTTATCAATATTTTGTACAGGTTTTGGAAGGTTCCAAAGGTCTCTTATCCTAAGCTTGTTAAATCTTTTACTTGTGTTTGGTCTCCCAGAAGAAATGGGAGACTGATTTTCCCAACAGAACATTTAATTGGTCTAAATTATTAAATGTAGCACATTTTACGGTTCGTGAACCTAACAGACGATATTAGGATTATTTCAACCAACAGTTACAATTAGATATGTTGCTACTTCCCTGTATTCTTTTGCAATATTCATAATGAAACTGTGCTCCATCTTTTTTGGGAATGTCTATTTTGCCGATTTGTCTGAATTATGTTCAGGCAATCATTTTATTAAAGCATTTTTTTTCTCGTAAAATTGATGTTTTGTTTGTTTGTTTTTAGAAAAAGAAATTTTTTGAGAAAAAGACATTGATAATTTTGTAATTTTTCACGCAAAGTATTTTATCTTTTGCTGCAAAATCCAACATTTTAATCCACGTATTTCTCATTTTCTTAAAACGTTTCAGCTTTCTCTTCCAGTTAAAATAGAATTATCTTTCAATTGCAATAATTACGACAAGTTTATTGATCTTATTGAAAGTATGCCAGCATATATCAGTATGCTGTAAAAATAATTTTATGTCCTTAGCTTGTGGAATTTTAACTTCTCTCTTTTTCAATACTATAAAACTAAAATGGCATGGAATTCTTCTTAGATTGTAAATTGAAAATGTTTGTAAAAATGAAATTCGTATTTGTGTATGTATAAATTGCTTTTAATAAGTTAGTAAAGCAGAAATATTTTTTTTAGCGCTTTTTCGTTTTAACATAGTGACGAATGTATTTAAACGCATATCACCATCATTAATATGTTTATTTACCTCGTTTGCTATAACTAATAGATAATTTTAACTGTAAATAATCAACAAATGACACAAACAAAGACACTTATACTTCTTAATTATAGTAATTTGCAAATTAACTTTGTTAATTTCACATTCGTCACTATGACCAAAAAAAAAAAAAAACTACTTTATATTCGCCACTATGTAAAACAGAGCGATATAAAGCCCCCTGCTACTTATTACAAGCGGATAGGATTTGACGAATCTCCCTGATAGCACGCCAGTCTGCCGCATGTTAAAAACATCAGTGCTTAAACATCTTATTTACAGCTAATGCTTACGCAAATGAGGTGTTCTTCTTACTGTGTAAATAGTTAAGGATTCGTGCCGTGAATCCAACTATGTACCTTTGTTCAGTTTATTAGGGTGTTATTTTGTTCTTGATATTTGTTTGACCATATTGGCTATGTGGCTAAAATAAAGCTAATAAATCCACGAACTCTCATCCACAGTAATGTTTCTATTATAACCATATCACTATCCTTGTGATATTACTGTGTTTTTGTTGAGTTGGGTTTAATACTTTCTAATATATCAAGGAATTATTTATGTATTTTATATTCCACAGTTTCCAATGTTCTAGCAATTTTTTTCAATTGGAATCCAGAGTTCGTCTTTGTTTAGAGCCTCTGTTGATATTTTTCTTCCTTCCCCTCAAATATCCTTTTTAAAGCATACATAGATAAGAATTATTCATCTACAGATGCTAGTAATATGGCTCAAAGGACACAAATTTCTATTTTAGAAATGCAGAAAGAAAAGCTTTCAGTAAACCTGGTAAAACTGTATTTACCAACAGTTTTGGAACAACTGCTGCTTTAGTAAGGACTCAGTGTAATTATTTATTTCATTTCTGTGCATCGTTAACAGTCCGGTCCATGCTACCGATCGGAAGATCTCCCGATTGGGAGATCAAAACATCGCGAAAATAACTTACATTGTTGCTAATAAGTTTTTTGCTTGTCAAATTCAGTAATTCCAAAATATTATACTTTGGAAATAATATTAGAATGAATATTTCTGTATAATTTGAGCTTTTGCTCTTGATTCAAATTTTAAAATCTGCTCTACAAAAGATATTAAAATTAATTTTTAAAGATTACGTTAAGATTTCCTGGTGAAAGTCAAATTTTCCCTGGTGAAAATGAAGCAAAAAATTTCATCGTTCTGTTACACTCATACAATTTGAATATTTTGCATGCATATTTCCTACCTTTGGCTTCAGTATATTTAATCGTTATGTATTTTTTTGAGTAATTTGAATTTGGAAAGATGAATTGTAGGTTATAATGACAAAAAATCTCCCAATCGGGAGATCTCCTGTTCTGCAGCGTTAACCGCACTGGTTAAGAGTTAATAAAAACACAAACAAATTGCACCTTTTTTTTAAATTTTAAATTAAAAGCAGTTGTCTCAAAAGAGAACAGCTGGAAAATTTCATTTCATTTAATCTTTTTTCGTTTTATCATATTAAATTTTACTTTTTAGACGAGAAGCACTTTTGCAATGGTATAGAATTGGTTATGTAAAAAAAAAAAATGTATAGGCTCACGAATGTAAAGTGCTTCCTGAACATGATAAAGAAAATGATGATATTAATGATAATGATTAACAATATATAGGAGCAAATTTACGTAATGACAGAT